>JAKCPI010008606.1:0-33650 GCA_023213315.1 Euborellia annulipes | reverse complement strand
ACTGGGATAATTAAGATCAATAAAAGATCTATTATAACTGTTATTAATATCAAGGATCATATAATTAGGAATGTAATTTTACTTTCTCTTACCTCTATATATAATATATATAGAGAGAAAGTATTGGACTCATGTCAAAAATTCGATGTCAAAATTTTGATGGATATACTACACGTTTTGAGGTTCCCGGAATCCAAAAAAGTAGTTTTCGCGACATGGTCTGTCTGTGTGTTCAATTTAAAGCATGATGGAATTCATAGGCGCCGGAACTGGGGTGGGGGGCAGAGGGGGCAAAATTTCTTTTTTTTATTTCATTTATTTTTAAAAATGATATATTTTTACTTTTGAAAAATAAAATCTAAATTAAAAAAAATTAAAAGAGTAAGAAATTCATTTTTTTCCAAAAATTTTTGATAAAATCACTACCAAATTTTTTAAAATTTTAATTTTATTAAAATTGTGATTTTATTTAAAATTTTTAAAGTTTTATAGTAGATTTGTTTTTGTTTTATACTATTTGAACATATTAAATTATTTTAATTTTCTAAAAAAAATTTTTTTGCCCCCCCCCTGATTCAAATTCGTTCCGGCGCCCCTGATGGAATTGAGCTACTAGGTTGAAATTTTATATTTAGGTTAGACATTCTCCTAGGGCGTGTAAATAAGCTTTTAATCAAAATCAGCCAAAAACAATTAGTACTTTACTGATGTAGTTTTTCCTTTTTTTTTTAATTTCTCAAAATTCGCTTTACCGATTTTGATTAAAATTCAAAAAATCAATTATTTTTTAGATGCTCTTTAAAATATATATTCTCATTTTGCCTTTGAAATCTTCTGAAGACCATTTTACTCTTGAACTTCATAGGAAAAATAGGAGAAATGGTTGCCATGGTAACAAAATATAAATATTTTCCCTTATAGATTTTACATCTTGAATTCTAATGTATCGTACTGTCGGAAACTAAATATATGTCGACACAAAAAATCTGGTGTGACAAGCACATTACATAACTTTCTCTTTCCGAAGGGTAAGAGAAAGTTGTCTGTTGTGCGATCATTCACACCAGTTTTTTAGATATATTTCCATATATTTTGCTTTGTCTTTTCTTGTTCCATTCAAGACTCATTACATTCATTCATCAAATAGGCTACATAGAAATTAAAAATTAAAATCTTTCTACTATTTAAACTCCTTTTATTATAGTAATGTAATTCGTATATTTCCTCGAATGTATATCTATAGAATTAATTTTTCTACATAAAACTTATTTTATTAAGAAATCGAAAACCAAGCTATAAAATAAAAGCTTAATTGAATTAACCCAAGGTGTTCTTCTCACTGTCAATGTCATGATCCGTCAGCTTTATTATTACTTTATTTATTTAACTTTTATGACTCCTCAAGTGAAATCTTGCTTCTCTCACCCACCATTCTTATATTCAATATAACCTTCTCTTTTTACTTTTTTGTCTAGTGATGAGTTGAACGTACAACAAAATTGCCATTATTCTTTTAATCGTTCAACTAGTCAGCTACTCATTTTCATAAAAATTTACAAAAAATAATTTGATATTGATATATAATTTGAAGTTGAAAAAAAACGAATCGTTAAACGGTCATTCGTCAAATTAAGACAAACCGCAAACATAAAATACGATTTATAAATTGAAACCTGATCAGAACTTGGCACAAAAAAAATCTGACTCAATTCATTTAAATTTCCTTGATGTTTAATATTCAGAAAAAAATTATATTTTAAAATTAATTTTTTTTTTTTCTCTCGGCATCTTAGGCAATTTAGGCCTTAAACGTTTATTAGGATATAAATTAATAAAATTAATATTAATTTATACGAAATAATCGGACTTTAGGATTCATCTGAACCTATTGTCTGGCTTTTTAGGTCAGGAATCAACCGCCTTTTTTAAGTCTGTCCTAATTTCTGTAATATCAAAGTTTCACAATTGTTATCATTAATAAAAGAATTTGAATATAACTGTGGTTTATTTGTAAAAATTACAACGTTTCGGCCATTCATTCTGTGGCCTTGTTCAGGAACTATTTAGTTGAGATTACAAAGGTTGTTACATCTGTGACTCATTTGAATTAATTGAGAAACCAAGAATTGTTCCTGAAGCACACGGAATGAGTGGCCGAAACGTTGTAATTTTTAAAAAATACACCATATTTAAACTGAAAATCAAATTCTAAGCACGCCACCAACTACACCAAGCCCGAGGGCTGGATATCTTTTGTTAAAAAAAAAATATTTTTATTTAAATAATTTAGCTTTCCCCCACTCCTCAGTAAAGTGACAATGACTTTATTTATAACTTAAGGTGCGCGTCTCGAAAACCCGTTAGAAGACGATTCACTACCGAGTTACTCTAGACGGCAAGAGATGGCGTTTATTTTTCCCATAGGGATACAAGGGATTTATTGCATTTCATTTGAAAGATTCCAGTTAATTAATTAAGGGTAAACAATTAATTATTTTTTAACACAATGATTACTAATTTAATTATCTATATGATAGAGAGCGAATTTTTTAAAAATATCTTTTATTTAATGCGATTAATCTAAAAAAAAATTTATTTTTTCGAAAATCAAAAAAAAAGGGCTTCTATAAGTTGTAGATATTTTAAATAGCTTTAATTTAAAAAAAATTTGAGGTCGATAGCTTCAAAATTGTGGCCGCTGGAATCTCCCAAAATTAGCACCCCGAGACGCGCACCTTAAAAAATCATAGGATATGGGTTCGGATTGGGATCCCAGACAGTCCGATGGAAATTTATTTGCATCAAATGTTTTAAATTAATCTGCCTGAATCATTTTTATTTTAATTAACATTTATATAGCCTACTAATTTATCCTTTCACGAGAAATTGCCTCAAATGCAGAAAAGACTAAAAACAAAAAAAAAATATTTTATTTTTTCACCAAAAACAAATATTCATCTTTCAAATTTAAATACCAATAAAATTTTGAAATATCAGTCGTTTCGTATTAAATAATTATAAACCAATCAAGACAGGAAAATTAAAATGCAAATTAATCGAAAGCGATAAAATAAATATGAAAAGTGAAAGAGTACCATTGAAGATAGGTGTGTAACTAAGACATCGGGAATATAGTAAAATGTCGGCTGAATTTTAATTGGTAGTACAGCTGTACTAGTCATGTTAATCGTATAACTGTTATAAGCTACATTAAGATAAGGCAATAGTCTATTTATCCGGAGCAGTTATTATAACGAGAGCCATCTCCAATAGCAATCGATCTGTGCCGTTAATAAATAACGAGCCTTGCACTTTATCAAGGGAATAACAATCCGTTTTAATTACCCGACATTCCGGCCCCCAGGTACAAATTGATAGCATTATTCCGTCCGGGATATCAAGTCGTGAATGTGTAATTTCAATGACTGCGTCATTAAATATTGCCCATTGCTTGCATATTGTTTTTAAATGAGATATATATATTCGTGTTGGTTGGATGTTCCTTCATTCATTCGTTCATATTGATTATTTGTTAGTTAATTCCTTTTTCTTCTTATGCGCATATAAAATAAAAAAAAATTTTTTTTTTTATTCTAACGTCAGTCAATCTCGTATTTTCTTTGTATATTCTTAATCATCTGAAATATTAATAGAATAAATTAATAATGTCGTATTTCCTCAACTATTGAATGAGATTTTATCTATTATAAGATAATAATATGTAGATTAAAAAGCCACCAATTTTTTTCTTTTAATTTACATAAAGGCGAATTCATTCAAATTTTCGAAAGTGACTCTGTCTTCTTCAGGATTTTGCATTCCTTGAATAAAGAATGCAATCAAGTTTTTTTATCAGCGAGATTTTAAAATAATTTTAGAAGGTTATACTGAAAAAGATCAGAATCATTGGCGAAACTCCTAAAAAATTTACTTCAAACAAAAATATTATAATAAAAAATCTTCATTAAATAAAAGCAACTTGTGATTTCTTTCTTGGACGGAATTCGACAGGTAGTATGTCGTTTTTTCTGGTATAATTATTAAAAATCAATAAATTTTCAATAATATTTATTTTTGGTTTACAGGTGCGCTATCATGTTTCGACAATTTACAATTTATTGATTTTTAATAATTATACCAGAAAAAACGACATACTACCTGTCACTTTTTGTCCAAGAAAGAAAACACAAGTTGCTTTTATTTAATTATATTAATTTGGACTGCATCCACCATTTCATCAAAAAATCTTCATATTTACTGAAAATTCTGTTTGAAAAATTTCTACTTATTAAACTAACTTCTTTTAATTATGTATTTTTCGCTCCAACGATTTTTTTACATATTTATTCCCTCCGTAAGCCAGAGGCCATTGGAGACCCACAGTACAAAATCTGAAAAAACAAATTCAATATAAAATATATAGATATACAAAAAACATTTTACAAAAAACATTACTAAAGCCTAAAAAAAATTTTGATAAAATCACTAACAAATTTTTTAAAATTTTAATTTTATTAAAATTGTGATTTTATTAAAATTTTTTTTTTTTTTTTTTTTCATTTTATTTAAAATTTTTAAAGTTTTATAGTAGATTTGTTTTTGTTTTATTCTATTTGAACATATTAAATTATTTTAATTTTCTAAAAAAATATTTTTGCCCCCCCCTCCCTGATTCAAATTCGTTCCGGCGCCCCTGTAACAATACAATACAAATATATAATAACATCAATAGCAAGAATAGTAATAAAATAACATAGCAAAAACATTGATAAAGAAAAACATTGATAGAAAAACATCATTTTCTTTAAAATTCAAAAATCAATTATTTTTTAGAAGCTCATTCAAATGTATTGATATATTCTCATTTTGCCATTGAAATCTTCTGAAGACCACTTTTATCTTGTACTTCGTAGGAAAGATAGGAGAAAAGAGTGGCTATGGTAACAAAATATAAATATTTTTTTCCATACTTATGAATTTTATATCTCTCAAATGTACCGTAACTGTCGGAAACTAAATATATGTCGACACAAAAAATCCTGGTGTGTGACTCTTACCTTCGGTAATCGAAAGTTCAGCGTCCAATCACACCAGATTTTTTTCTATTTATAGTCTTATCTACATCTTAGGCCATTTATAACTAAAACCATAATAACAAACAAAGCTCTCATTTCGTTTTTACGTTTTCATCAAACCTATTTAGAAATTTTAAAGAGATGCGAATTAGATTAAAGAATAAAAAGGAAGAGAAAATTTGATTAAAACCTTTACAAATTTTTTTTTATCTCATGTCTCTCATGTCATGATAGATGTTTAATCTTGTCTACGTAATTTGCTTTAATTAATTACTCCATAATCCCTTCTAATTAAATTTCTTTCATTTTTTTTTTTTAAGAAACGTAGAAAAAAAAAAGTTATTTCGAATAAATCACTGAAACTCTTTTGCATTTATTTCCATTCCGTTGATACTGATGGACCTGAATTATCATTTCCTTAATCAAAGGTCATTCGTGTTAAATTTATTCTTATCTTAAAAATGTTAATTCAAAACGAGTAAATTAATTAAAATTTTTGTCCTAGACCTCTAACGGATCCTATCTAAAAGCTGATAATTGAAAGATAAAGAGTTAAAAAAAAAACTGGACCCAGGACAACGTTGCGCTGGTCAGTCTGGCTTTTCTTTGTGCTTTTTCATTATTGACACCCGTTGCCGTTATTTAAACGATAGGGCGGCGGCGGGTGGGGATTATAAAATATTTAAATTCTCAAGATTATCTTTTAAATGGAATCGATATGTATAGGGCGGGAATTTACGGCAGGAATCCGTTTGCAATCGATGATGGAGCCGCCGGCTTTTACTCCTCCTTGCCACCTGAAAACTAATCGAACCGGAGATTATATTCCTTAAAGAAAAAAAAAAATATTCAATAATATTTTTTCTTTTTTTCATGCAGTGTTTATAAAATTTGCATTTGCAAGTTGAAAAAAATCGCAATTGATGATTTTGTAGAGAAAAAATTTTAATAATTTTATTAAACAAGAAAGAGAAAATATCCTATTTTTTCACAACTCTTCTAATAAGAAAATTTCTGCTGTAAATCTAATTCTTCTTCAGCCCAGGTAAAAATAATAACAAGATATAGAATATTTTTTATAACATTTGAATAAAACAAATAACTGAAATTACAATATTACCTATATGTAGAAATCCTATTCTAAGACTTGTTATTTAAATAGTATAACAGCATTTTATAAACTTATAAAGGCCTACGATATAAGTTACAACTTATATTTTATATTAAGAAGTTATAACTTCCGGTATGATCTTTTACAATGGAATTGTAAGTGAAATGTTGTAATTTATATTATTCAAATCTTATCAAAAAATATTCCATATCAGATTATTTTAACCTGGACTGAAGAAGACTCGAAGTCGCAGCTTAAACATAGCATTTTTTTTTTTTTGTTGAAAAATGAAATTTTTAATAGATATTTTTTTTTTTTTTGCCTTTCGGCATCTTGGGCCACATAGACTTTGAACGATAATTATTAAATTATAATTACGATATATATTAGAGTTCAAGCTTATTTACTTACACCATTTGGTATACAAATGATTTAAATAAATATTCATCGAACTGCTTGGGGTCCGAAACCACGTCCCTTGACTTTTATTTGACTTGCTTATACAAATATTATATGACTTATACAAATAATATACAATATAATTCCAATTAATAATTTTAAATAAAATCTCCAGGTGTAAATCTCTATCAACTAACATTTAAAAAATTTGTTTATTGGAAGTGACTGAAGTATTTATATTTTAGTAATTTGTAGAAAAGAATATAGTGGCTTTTTATTTTACCAATGAAGTATAGCTGTTGATTAATTATACATACAAGGAAGGAAGCAGGAGAAATTAAAGCCTCCGATTTTATTACAATTAATGTATTAATTAATTAATAATTAATAAATTAATTATTTCTTATGTAGAAAAGACTGATGATGAGGAAATAAAGTTTTATCGAAACGTCTCATTAATGGTAATAAAATCGGAGGCTTTAATTTTTGGCTGCTCCTGCTTCCTTCCTTGTAAGCCTTTTATTTCCCTCTACCAGTACATAATTTCGGATCCTTCAGGTTTCTCTCCTAATTCCTAAGAGACTTGAAGAAGGACCTCATCGAAATAAAAATAAAAGTCATCAAATAACGTAGAGTAAATTCTCAGTTTACTCAAAAATTATATATACTCAAGGACTAGAGGGCGAGGTCAAATAAACATTTTTTTAAATCTCGGCTGATACATTTTAACAATGAAAATTTAATATAATAATCAAAATCTAATTTTTTTCGCTCGTCAAACTATAAAAAAGGCAGTCCGATGAATATTTATTTAAATCATTTGGTATAAAAACTTGACACTCCAATATATTTCGTAATTAAAATATAAAAATATTAGACTACACATTTCTTAACAAGCAAAATCTAAAGCTATATAAACATCTCACTTAATTCATAAAACTTTTCTTTGATATTTTCTAAGAATTACTGAATAATAATTAAAAAGGTAACAAGAGGAAATAGCTGAGCAGAGCGTGTTGTCTAAGCTAGTTCTTATGGCTTCATCTGCTGCCCTTTGGGCCCGCATTAGGTTTCTACTCAGCTAAGCTAATAATTATCCAACTGGTTCAGGTTAAATACCTAAAATGCATCATTGATCTTCAGTCCCGAGATCGTTATCAGCAGCCTCTTCTACTTAACAATCCTATTTAAATTATAATACTACTACTTTTTTTTTTTTTATTTTAAAAATCTCCGCAACTTTTGAACTACACTTCATATTATTTAAGACACCTCATTATGCATGAGATATATTAAAAGATTAATATTAAATTTAAAGAGTCTGTGATTTTCTTCAGCTGTCTTCTTTTTAAATATAATTACTTTATTTTTTTATTTATTTATTTTTTTAATTTAAGGTCTTTCTTTTTTCGGCATCTAGGGCCATTTAGGCCCTATTCCTATTTCAAATTATTGATAGCCAATTCAAATGAAATAAATTTTTCTCGCTTGTGACGGGAAACGAACCCGGGACCCTAGGCACAAGAAGCTAATGTCGTCTTACTGAACCAAGGGTCTCGGGCTACTTTTTTTATTTTAAAAACAAAATATTACTAATAAATTATATATCATACTGTATACCTGGTATTATATCAAATATAGGTCAGGCTTTAAAAACATAATTAATATTTATTACGTCACATATCTGAAAAAATTGTTCCAGCTGAGTATCGAGCCACGGATCCATAGATTTATAATTCAATGCACTTAGCTCACTTGTTGGAATACATATCTATTAATCCGTGGTTCGATACCCAGCTGGAACAATCTTTTTCAGATATGTGATTTATGCCCATTTGCACCAAAACATCTTAGATCTTAAGCTCGCCTTGAGCCTTCCATAACCTAAAAAGCGAAATGTGGCATTTTACCTATTCAACTATTTATATATAGAAATATATATTATTATTGGTATTATTTAGGCGATGGAGGCACAAATAGAGGATCTTAAGATCCTATTTCCTTATCTCAAATTCAATTGTAAGATGTAAGACGAGCTTAAGATCTAAGAAGTGTTGGTGCAAACTAGCATTAATAAATATTAAATAAATTATTATTTGTTCAGGAAATTATTTCTAAATCCTTTCGAGTTCCGAAAAATTAAAATATCTTCAAAATATTTTCAGAATTACATCCGAAGACAGTAGTATGAATTGAAGTTTTTGGGGGGTCCAAATAAAATTTTGCAAAACAATTAAAATTTCAACTTTGGCTTTCCCATTCTTTCTGGGAGATGGTATGTTTTTGAATTCATGCTCACAATATTCCTTACTTATTCCAGTTTCATAAAAAAAATTTTATTCTGGAGGGTTTTGAGATATTCACCCAGATAGAGAAAAGTTTCGAAATTTTTTTTTCACATTTCTACTAACAAATAATATATTGAAACATATAACCTTGTGTTTTCAATTTAATATACTTGATTTTTATTTAAATCTATATTAAAGTATAAGTTTATATTCAATAGCTACCTTAGCATTTCCAATTTTTTTTCTTGTTTTTGTTGAAATTTTTCCTTTTGATACAGTGTCCCTGGCCCTTCTGAATACATCACTCGTTGTACTTAAATAGGAAAATAGTTTCTCTTTGTGTAGGCCACAATAGACCGTTAGTTTTTTTTTTTTTTTGTTCCATGAAACATGAACTGCTTGGGGCGGAGGTAAACTCAATAAAAAATTTATTAATTTTTCCGGATATTTTAATCGTTGTTGTTGTTGTTGTTTTTTTTTAATCGTTGTATTTAATTCACTGGTGGTGGTCGGTCACGAGCGCATTATTGACTGACGGCTGACACCTACCCGAGGGACTCACGACCTGGGATCATCCCCCATCCCCAGGCTAGATCAGGTGTCACTCAGCAGTCAGGTGAATGCACTCACTCCATTGAAATTCAAATGTAGTGCAAGTCTAGACTACTCTCTCATTGACTCAGCCGAATTTAAATTTGGAAAACATTTGAACGATAGTCTCACATTTTATAATAATTCCTTCTCGTTTGGATTTTCAAAAATTGTTAAATTTCATTATTCCATAAAACATGGATGAAAAATATATTGATATAAAGCAATTTGTCGATCTTGTATGAGCACCGATTTTGTATCAAAAGCTGAACCCACAGTTTCCTTCGTTTACTTTTTCTCTTATATTATTTTTCTTGCAAGAGCAAGCACAAGAACTAGTCCTCCTTCCGCGGGTTCTAACATTGTACTGAGTACTGGCTGATTCTGGCGAGTAGAGAAGTTGATTACACAAGTTGCCTCCAGGCACAAGTGCACAAGTTTCCAGGCGACTAGTTGAGTAAACTAGTGGAATCAACTAGTTGCCTTAAAATCCACCTCCTATGAAACCGGCCTAACTAAAAATGTTTTAGGAATTTTGGGATGAAAATAATTTTCCTGTAATCCCTAGAAGATCCTCTTTAAAGCTCTATAGTAGGCAAGCTGTTCGCATGTTTCTGCCGATAATATGGCGTTAGAGGTTTTAAAAAATTTAGCCAAAAAGCCCAACTATTATGCAAATTTGCCAACAGATGGTAGGATGATAGTACTATATTTAATCTCATGTATTTGTTTGTTTTTTCGTTGATCTTTAAAAAATAATAGTTTGAAAATATTATTATTTATTTATAACAGCACAAATATATAAATATAGGCATAAGTGATCTGATAATGCCGGCTGTTAGACTAACCTGCCATCTTTTGCAAGAGTGCTGAACTATTTGGCCGTTAATTTTTAAATAAATACAAAATTTATTTTTTATTTTGTCATCATTTCATTTAATTATTATAGATTGGATATTAATTAATTTTACATTTTTATATTAATATTTTTTTTGCATTTTCTATAAATATATTTTTTAAAAAATATTTTTTTTTTTAATAGTAGTTAATTATTTAAAAAAAAACTGCGTAAAAAATACTTTAAAATGTCTCAGAAGTTTCGGACTAAAGATTCAATGTGGCCTCCTGAAGCCCCTTAAGCATATAAAATTTAATTTCGAAATTCCATCGGGAAGTTGCTTAAATAGACTATGACAGATATACGGACATTAGCAAATATATATATATATCTTAGATTGCGTTTAGTTGTCGACTAGCTTGGACCCGCTTTAGTCCCCTGGAAGATAGATAACCTAATTGACCAACTCTCACCAATTTTTATTTTTCATTTATTACGTTTATTAATTCCCCCTTGATATTGATACCAGCAAACCCTGTTTGCTATTTGGGTGGCCTATCTTCTAGTATAACATACAATTATTATTTTTTTTCACAAACAAGATAGTTTTTTTTTTTACTTTCTCTTACCTATGTATATATGTAATATATATATAGAGAGAAAGTATTGGATTCATGTCAAAAATTCGATGTCGAGATTTTGATGGATCTTCACGTTTTGAGGTCCCCTGAATCTAAAAAAGTGGTTTTCGCGACATGGTCTGTCTGTGTGTGTGTCTGTGTGTGTGTCTGTGTGTGTGTGTTCAATTTTAAGCATGAAGGAATTGAGCTAGGAGGTTGAAATTTTATATTTAAGTTAAATACCTCCCGGGACCGGAAAAATAAGCTTTTAATCAAAATCGGCCAAAGAGTACTAGTACTTTACTGATGTACTTTTTTTCAGTTTTTTTCGATTTTCTCAAAATTCGCTCTAACGATTTTGATTAAAATTCAAAAATCAATTATTTTTTAGATGCTCTTTCAAATGTATATTCTCGTTTTGCCCTCAAAATTGTTTGAAGCACACTTTACTCTTATGCTTCATAGGAAAGATAGGAGAAATGGTTGCCATGGTAACAAAATATAAATATTTTCCCATACTTATAAATTTTACATCTGAATTCAAATATTCCCTACTGCCGGGAATTAAATACATGTCGACACAAAAAATCTGGTGTGACAAGCACAGTACACAACTTTCGATTACCGAAGGTAAGAGAAAGTTGTGTGCTGTGCGCCAGTCACACCAGATTTTTTATTCAACTATCGAGTTTTTACAAGGAAGAAAAAAAATTAATTACTGAGTAATTGAATACTTTTTTAAATCAAAGTTTTATAAAAAAAAAAGTCTAATCACCATAAATGGCTAATCATTTTCTTTAGGCAAATATCATAAACTGCCTATAAAAATATTTCTTAATTGAGATTTCCAACTGGACAACCAAGATTAGAATATATATATATATATATACAACCAAGAGTATTAATGGAACCCTGAACAAGTAATAATAATAATAAACTCAGTTTGAAATCAAAATTAGTCACATGAATTTTATTTGCTAATGAGATATCTTAATTTATTACAAAGGATAATATTCCACAGTTGGAAAAGACGAGACGAGACCGTGCAAAATGACCATGATGACACTGTCTGTGATGATGATGATGTATGGATCGAATTACAGATGCGACCTTCTCACTCTCTCTTCCCTTTTTATGCATATAATTAATTTTACCTGATACTACAAAAAAGTATTTAAAATTAAATAAATCTCATTTAAATTTTTCTTTTTTTAATAATTAAAAAACATCTCACTTTTTTGAACTAAATTATTCTAGACCCCATCTTTGAATTGCTCGGAGCCATATTTCTTATTAAATATGCATAAATATATGAACATGTAGTTTATTTTCGTATCCATTTTTGGAAGTAAAAAAAGCATTAGTTTTAGAAAATGGTTAGAGTTCCTCGTGCATGGTTTAATATTCTTCACCTAATCCGAAGGAGAGGCATAAAATAAATAGACGTGACTCCGGCTGAGATGGCTGATTGACACGGTCTACGGCTTTGATTTATGATCCAGAGCAGCATCCTGGCTCCGCTTTATACAAAGGGACCGAGTGAAGAATTCCGATCCCTTTTATATTTAAGAAAGGGTTTGACATATTGAACTTTGTCCGAAATTCTTTTACTATAAATAGAAATACAGTAGAACCTCGCTTAACGAGCAAAAAAATTGCAAAAGAATGACTCGCTTGGGCGCGTCTCGGGGTGCTAATTTTGGGAGATTCCAGCGGTCACAATTTTGAAGCTATCGACCTCAAATATTTTTAAAATTAAAGCTATTTAAAATATCTACAGCTTATCGAAGCCCTTTTTATGATTTTCGAAAAGATAAATTTTTTTTTTAGATTAATTGCATTAAATAAAAGATATTTTGAAAAAATTCGCTCTATATCTTATAGATAATTAAATTAGTATTCATTGTGTTAAAAAATAATTAATTTTTTACCGTTAATTAATCAGCTGGAATCTTTTAAATGAAATGGAATCCATATGGGAAAAACTAACGCCATCTCTTGCCGTCTAGAGTAACTCGGTAGTGAATCGTGTTCTAACGGTTTTTCTAGACGCACACCTTATCGAGCGACGTTTCGGACAGGGATTTTGTCAAAATAAAAGTCTTTCTTGGTATTAGTTTATAATTGACCACTAACTGGTCACCACTTCTTAATTAAATTAATACTTAATGGCATGAATTAAATTTTTATTTTTAAGTCACAAAAACAAACAAGACATGTGCATCCCAATTTTCTTTTATTTAAATTTTCGCGCTCACGCCTAACTTTTCGGCCCGAGGTCTAGGCCATCTTCAGAGCTGCATGAGGGCGAAAATGTATTAAAAGAAAATTTTTTCCTGACTCCATCACCATTATTTTTAATTTTTAGGATAAACCTGAAATTCAAAATAAGAATTAATTATATAGGCCTATAACTTTACATTATTTCTCAAAATGACCCTTAACAGTTTTGAAGAAAAATATCTGTTTTAATTTAATATGAACATTTAATGACTTTACTCTCTCGTTTATAATTTATTTTTTTCTTTAATCCCTCGAGCTTTTCTCAGCTTTCCTCTTTCGTTAGAGAGACAGAGAGAGTTCGTCTTCTAATAAATTTTGCAAAAAGTCGATGGCACTTGCTCCCGTAATTGGCCCAAGAGCACAAAGGCAATCGGGTCCACTCTAGTTAGAAAGATTTAAATTTAATTTCTGTTTCCTCAAGGGCTTTTCAAAGGGAGGATTAAGATCAAAAGGGCCTGTCTTATACCTTCCCTAGCCTTCAAACCCTTATTAATCAATTGCATTTCAAGAGTGTTCACAATCAAGCCTCATTGACAAGTTCTTGGTTCAATTCTCTCAGGCGGCGCTTTTCTATGCATTTCTAATCAGCGATCTTATCAGATAAGATGGCCATCTGTACATTTCTAAAAATATGCGAATATGCATTTTAATATTATGATAATCTTCCTCCAATCAGAGCATTTAATCATTTCTTAAAAGAATCTGGGACAAAGGAATTGACCATAGTCTATCTAGAGATTATCTATTGAAAATTCAAAATTACTTCCTGTAAGATAAACGAACAAATTTTTAAGGTCTTCGAACAATAAAAATAAGTTAACTTTGGACTTTTGATAAAATCGCATGTGCTACTTTTTTGGGAGTTATAAATTTTTACTCCTCTTCATTTTCTTTAACTATCTGATGCCATTTGCATAAAATTTTATAATTAATTTTGTTCAACTTTTTGAAGAAGAAATCATTAAAAATTGAGGTATACTGTTATACAAAAATAAATACATAGGCCTTTTTATATAGGCCTACTCAGTGAATCCAGAAATAAAGATTAACTCTTTAATTAGAAATTAATTAGAGGAGTTAGAGATAATAAATGATGTAACTTCACGGAACGCCGGTAGATGGCTACAGCCAGAGGCCCGTTGGGTTTGAGGTGTGTGTCTTCATGCACGACACCAACGATCGATATTTATTATAATCTTTAGCGGGGGAATTTTAATTCCCCAATTTCTTTTTCTATTATTTTCTACTAACGGATGAAAGAAAGAGCAGTTGCATCTAGTTTTATTTCGTTTTTTAAGCCGTTTCGGTCAGATACGACCATCTTCAGGGCTGAAGTATGTTATTATTTTTCATAGCCTATTTTTTATTTTTCCATTATAAGTGAAGTAAAACCCTTCGGATCCTAATTTAAGGCCGCTTTCTCGTTAATCTATCTCCCAATAATGAAATATAGAGATGTTTTTAACAATATTATTAAAAAATACTAGTTGTTTTTTTTTGATGGCTGGGTATTATAATATGAGGATGAGGTATATGGGCAGCCAAGGCGAAAAATAACTAAAAGTCTATATTTTGTCGACGTTTCGAGAGCCGATTGCACTCTTCATCAGGACAAAAATGAATGTCAAATTGTCAGGTTAGTTGACTTGGTAGTATACCAATTTATATTCTCTTTATTGTTTGTAGATCGAAACGTTGCTCAACCTCCATGTCAACTAACCCTGACAATTTGACATTTTGTCCTGATGAAGAGTGCGAACGGCACTCAAAACGTCGATAAAATATAAACTTTTATTTTATTTTTCGCTTTTGCTGCTATTTAAGCCATTTGGTATCCAAATGGCTTAAATGAAATCATCGGACTGCCTGAGATCCGAACCCTCGACCCTTGGTAAAAAGCTTAGTTAATGTTGAAGGTTGAATAAGCAATGAATAGACTCCGCGCGACGTGTTCCCCCTCCTCATCCCCATCTGAGTGATGGCCAGCGCTCCTGTCCCTTGAATTAGATATTAATATTCGATTCTGACTTGATTAGTCATTTAAAAGTATTGACAATAAATTAAAAAATTATTTCTTTTACTATACAGTATTTTTCTTTTCTATAATATTTATTTTTCTAAAATATATTCTTAAACACTCCTTTTCTTTTCGCTTATTTTCAATCTGTTTGCTCATGATTAGTTCCCAAAGGTGCTAAACATTATATAAAAACTTTTCAAATGATGTCATTTGACATTAATGCATCCTCATAGAAGATTAAAAGACATTCTTTTCTTTTGATCAGAACAACTTTAATAGTTTAATCAAAATACCAAAGAAGTCAATAAACAACTTATAATTACAGTTGCGCGCGTATTCGACAATGAATTTATTAATTACATTTTATAATTACGTCTCTAATTCCATTTTCTTTACAATAAAAAAATTTAATTTTTGATTCTTTTTGGGTACGTGTAATACCAGTATAGAGTATTAATATTATTTACTTGGGTTATGATAACTGACTGAACATACGTTAAAGAATTGGACATTTGTGTTGCCTACCTTACAGGCAATAAAAAAAACAAAGGAGCAAATTTCCTATGATTTAAAAAAAAATATAATAAAATTTTAATAAATTAATATATTTGTGTATATGTACATGTTTGTCTCCGAGGGTATCTCGACAACTAGTAGGAATTTTGAATCGTCGTTCGAATATACAATAAAATTGTGCTAGGTCTCCTGTTTGGGACTTTACTGATATACTTTTTTAGTTTTTTCCACTTTTATCGAAATCTCCTTTAAAAATTTCATTCAAATTATAAATATTTCCTATTTTCGGTATAGAAAACAAATTGCGCTAGGTCTCGGTTTCGGGAAACCTTGAGTACTAGTACTTTACTGATGCACTATTTCAGATTTTCTCGAAATTTTTTTCACGATATCCTTCAAATTTAAAATTTTTCCCATTTCCAGTATACAAAAAAAAACTACGTTTGATCTCATCTTTGGAAAACCTCGAGTACTCGTACTTTACTGATGTACTTTTTTAGTTTTTTCCAATTTTATCAAAAAAACAATAAAACGACCGAGCTCCAGCTCGGTCAAACCTGGAACTATATTAAATATGCCGAATCTTCTTTCGAATTTTATGCTTCAAAATATTAATATCCATTTTGAAGTTTAGACTTTCTCAGTTGTTATCATTAGTAAAAGAATTTGATTTTCGGTTTAACTGTGGTTTGTAAAAATTACAACGTTTCGGTCACTCATTCTGTGACCTTCTTCAGGTACAATTCAGCTAAGATTGTAAAGATTGTTACACCCTTGATTTAATTGAGTTTATCACAGATGTAACAACCTTATAATCTTAGCTGAATTGTACCTGACAGATTGAGTGGCCGAAACCTTGTAATTTTTACAAATAAACCACAGTTAAACCCAAAATCAAGTTCTTTTAGTAATGTTATTATCAAGATAAACTGTGTTATTTTGGTTGAAATTGCCAAAATGTCATAATGTCTTTAAAATTATGATATTTTAGCTAACTTTTAGTGAAAATACAAAATTCCAAGGATTAATTACTAAGGGCTTAAAATATCGTCGTTGATTCTTAGAAACCTGCAATGTGAAAAAAAGAAATTTTACAGGAATGTCAAAAAAACTATTTAAAGCTTTATTACTGAAAACACATACCAGGTTTTAAATTTATTTATTTTACATTTGCTGATCTTTCTAAGCACATAGTAGATATTACCAACCATTAGAAAAAAAATAAATAACGAACATGGTAATATAAAAATCTAAAAATGCAGGTTTTTCTGAATCACCGACGTTATGTCAATAAGTAGGCCTATGTCATTTTTCAGTCATTGTTAACTATATTTATATCTCACTGTTTGAATTCAACAAATTACAATAAAAAAACAACTAAATACTTTCGTTTGCTTCTATTTATGTAGTAATTTACTAAATAGTAATAAAAAAAAGTAAAACATTCAAACACCCTGTGTAACACTGCTAAAATAGAGACAAGTTGATGTTTATATTAATTGCTCCGTTTGTTATTGTGCGGATTTAAGTCGAGGAATGCTGTTCTCAATTACTTAACATCCTTTAGTTAAGGAATTTTCAAATTTATTAACTCTTTTTCTTTGTTCGATCTCACATCTCAGGTGAAATATGTCGTACTTTAGAGAGGCGGGAGGGACAAATATATAAACCCACTATCAATAACAAATCTCTATATACTAAAAATTGATTTATATTATAGCGAAATAATAAAAATGTTTTTTTTTTTTTTTCTGAATATATTTATCACCCAATGAAGCAACCGAGCCGGAGAGTAATATATTTGCAGATTAGAGGGGAAATACAAAGTGGCCAGCTTATTATTATATAAATATAAAGAGACGCCGCTGCTTGTGTCAAATTCTCTATCTGATTAACGGGAAATTAAATTACAAAGAATTTTGAAACAACTCGAACATCCTGATAAAGTCTGCACCGAAAAAAATTCTTTTTTTTTATTTTTCCTTTGATCAAATTTTATCATGAAAATAAAATAATCTTCAAAAGGATTCATTTGGTGTAATAATAAGAAAAGATTTTTATTCAATTTATTAGAGATAAAAAAAAAACAAATTTATTCTATTAATTAAATCTGTGCGCTCCTTGTTGCATAAAGATTAGGCGCACTCTAGGACGGAGAATCTTGGGTATTGAATTTTTTTGGACAATTGAGCTCCATATTTCTAATCGGTGGAAATTCATCCTTTTTACTTTCTCTTACCCTATATATGTAATATATATAGAGAGAAAGTATTGGATTCATGTCAAAAATTCGATGTCGAGATTTTGATGGATATACATGTTTTGAGGTCCCCTGAATCCAAAAAAGTGGTTTTCGCAACATGGTCTCTCTGTCTGTGTGTGTGTCTGTAAACAAAATATCTCAAGAACGAAAAGAGCTAGGAGTTTGAAATTTTATATTTAAATAAGGTACCCCCCTGGGACGTGACACGAAGCTTTTGAACAAAAACGTTCAAAGAGTACTAGTACTTTACTGATGCACTTTTTCAGTTTTTTTCGATTTTCTCAAAATTCGCTCCAACGATTTTGATTAAAATTCAAAAATCAATTATTTTTTTAGATCTCTTTAAAATGTATATTCTCATTTTGCCATTGAAATCTTTTGAAACCACTTTACTCTTTACTTCATAGGAAGAGAAGAAATGGTTGTGGAACAAAATATAAATTTTTTCCCATAGTTTAAATTTTACATCTTGAAATTCGAATGTATCTTACTGCCGGAAACTGAATATATGTCCACATAAAAAATCTTTTTGCCCTATGAGGCCATTTTGACGTTAAACAATAAATATTATTGATTTTAAATATTCCTCAGACGAGTAGACCTATATTTGTATTAATATAAATATTATTATACACATTTTTTGAGTATATAGAAGAATTAACTTGGAGACCAAGAGAAAAAAAAATTTTTAGTCTACAGCAGGACCATGAAAGTTACAAAATTTTTGTTAATGCTCTCTTGAAAAAAAAAAAAATTAAATTCCTCAATTTTTTGTAGTATTATTTATTTTTTTATATACTGTCCTATTATAGAGACCTAATCTTCAGAACTCTGATGATGTCGTAGCCGAAACGTTGCATAAATTTATTATTATCACTTCAACATTTTTTTTTTACTTTCTCGTATAGAGAAAGTTATGTAATCGTAAAAAAATTCGACTTCGAGATTTTGATGTTTCTCCACGTTTTAGACCTCCCCTGAGTCCAAAAAAACCATTTTTGGCATTATGTCTGTGTGTGTGTGTGTGTGTGTGTGTGTGTGTAACACGATTGCTTAAAAACCAAAGCAGCTAGATCGATGAAATTTGGTATATGCTCCTTACACTAAAATTGTGGATTTCTATCAACTTTTGGAGTAAATACGTCACTTGGAAGTAGTACTTTACTTAAAAATTTTTTCAAAAATTTCGAAATTTTCAATTTTTTTGTTATATTATGATAAAATACTCTATTGTAAAAGCTTTTATTCTTTGACATTTTTACGAAAACTGAATAGTTTTTGAAATAATCACAGAAGAAATAGAAAATATTCGTTAATTTTGATAAAAAATCAAAACAAAATCATACAGGTGTCATTAAAAAAGGGTAAATATAAACAAATGAATTTGTGAAACAAATGAATTTGTTTATATTTATCCTTTTTTTAATGACACCTGTATGATTTTGTTTTGATTTTTTATCAAAATTAACGAATATTTTCTATTTCTTCTGTGATTATTTCAAAAACTATTCAGTTTTCGTAAAAATGTCAAAGAATAAAAGCTTTTTACAATAGAGTATTTTATCATAATATAACAAAAAATTGAAAATTTCGAAATTTTTGAAAAAACTTTTTAAGTAAAGTACTACTTCCAAGTGACGTATTTACTCCAAAAGTTGATAGAAATCTACAATTTTAGTGTAAGGAGCATATACCAAATTTCATCGATCTAGCTGCTTTGGTTTTTAAGCAATCGTGTTCACACACACACCCAGACGTAATTCCAAAAGAATATACGAGAAAGTCTCGGGGAAGTCAATCCCCATATTTTTTTTATTGAACCCACTTAGCCGTAGGCCATTGGGCTAAAACCAGTTACAAAATAAAATATACATATAAAAATGGTTAAAAACAAAACAATATGAATACAATATTAACACAAATACAAAGTAATAAATATACAATAACAAAACAATAGAAAAACAATAACAACACAATAGAAATACAATAAACTTCAACATTTTTTTTTTTTTTTTTTAAAGCAAAAAACATTCACATTTTTTTCTCATTCACACTCACACTCACACACACATTCACACAGTCTTTTCGGCAACTCAGGCCATATAAGACTTTTTACGATATCCGTTATTAATAAATATACATATATGGGGTCCAGGCATTCTTATTTAAGCCATTTGGTATCCAATTGGCTTAAATAAAATCATCGGACTGCCTGGGGTCCGAACCCGCGACGTTTGGTATATGAGGTTAGCACGCTAACCTCTACGCCATGCCCCGAGGGCTTCAACATTTTAATTTTATTTATTTTCACATTTTGTGAAATATTATTTTTCATACCAATATCTTCAAAGCCTTATCTTTTTATTGGCTTTGCAGTTCCTCCATTAAACAGTGAATTATAATCATCCAGATTGTTCAATAATAATAATAATAATTATTATTATTTAAAATTCGGACCGCGATCTCCTCATTTACTCGTGGTGCTTCCGTGCACGAAGACACACACCTCAAACCCAACCGGCCTCTTTTTTTTCAATATTCCACTTGAAAAATCAAAAACATCTATCGGGCCGTAGTTTGGACACCACTGATATAAAGGATGACTCAGATTTTTGCAAAATGGCGACCGGAAACAAACCATCGATACCAACTCAAATCTGGGTGCAACATCGCCCACGATATCCGGTCTCCAGCTGGTTTGGGTGCTGCACTGCACCTGCCTTTTCCAGCTGCTGCTCTGGACCCAATTAATAACAAATATCCTCTAATTATCACTCCCAGAATGATCATAATAATCACGTTAGTGGTTGCATAACCCAACCAAGCCAGCCCAGGCTCATATACGTGATTAATAAACTAATTTCGATCTTTATCGGCGAGAGAGTGATTGGCTTTCGTCATCCGGGTCACTGAGGTGGATTAAATCACTTTTCGCATATCACGTTGCATTCAGGTAGCCAAAAAGCCATTTACATATTTTCTAAGAGCCGATTAATGTTAACACTCCTTTCTTTTATCTATTTTGAAATATTTGGTGCGAACATGTAAATAGAAATCTGTTCTGATATCAAAATGTCTTTGTTTCATCGATGTCTTAATTTGTCGTTTTTTTTTTTTTCTATCAATCTCAAAAGAAATTCGTGAAATGTTAATTTGTGTTTCATTCAATAATTATGAAAGGTTTATGAATTTTATAAATAACGAATTTAAAAAATCACCCTCCCGACCATTATAACTCTATTATCTGACAAGAATTCTTTGTGATAAATAAATTTTGACCTTTTAATTCTTTTTACTTTTTTTTTTTTTTTTTAAATTGGAACTTTGTCAGGTTTAATTAAAGTTTTTAATTTATTTTTATTAACAGTCTTGATGCTGTTTCTTCACACAATTTGCCATCATCACGTTTTTTTTTCTTAATTAATTAATAACTTATGAAATTAGCGCATACAGAATACACACTTGATGATAAAAGCTTAGTTATTGCAACCCTTGTAATATTCAATATCTCAATCAGAGCAACTGCAAGTACTTTTGAAAAGTTCATAAATAACTAAATATTTTTTTTCTTGCAATACTTTTTTCAAAAATTTAAAATACATTTTCGATTAGACCTACGTATCAGAACATAATTTTTTTTTTTTTAAACTTGATGCTGTTACATCCCCACACTATTAAAAAAAAGTATTTAAAATTTTAGTAAAAGTACAGTAGAGCATATTCCTATTTTTTTTCTTTTCCAGTTGTTTTTTGTTTTATTATTATTTTTTATATTTGTATTATAAATTTGTGTTATGATTGTTTGGACCTAGCCACCGAGGACTGGTTACTTTAAGCGTTGATAAATTTAATATTCGAAAGTTTATTTTTTTAAAAAAGAGACCGTGCCTGAATATTTCTTATTGATTTTGTCAAAATTCTCTATTTTTTAACATTAAGTTGTGCTCTTGACCTCTGGTAAAAAGTTAGTCTTTGGCGCTAGATGTCGAGAGTTCGCATCCCGACCCAGACGAAAAATTTTTTTTTCAATTGAATTGGTTACTAATCAATAAGAAAAAATAGCCTCAGATGTCGAAAAATACCTTAAATTAAAAATTATCTTATTTCATTTACTTAGAAATCATAACTAAACCCAATAATTCAGAACCAAGAGCCTTTTTATAGAATATCTTTTTCCGAGTTACTTTTAAAATAATAAATCTACTATTGCAATATATGAACTTGAAAAAAAAAAAAAAAAAATTAAATAATAAAAATTTTATATGCAATAAATTTACTCATAACTTTTGATTTAATATCTCTCGTTTACAAGATAAATATAAAATTAAAAAAAACTATTTATGAATGGAACTATAATAAGGCTTTAACAAAGATATATAACCTTTGAGTCACCTTCTCCACATTAATTATCTTTTAGATTATGATTTTGATCATATAAAATACAATTGATTTATTAAAGCGTTTTTTTTTTTTTTAAATCTTTGTACTCTAATATTTATATATTTAAATGACATTAATTGCACTGAATTGATTTGGATCAATTACACATCAAACAAACGATATGAATAATATATTTGAATTGATGGAGGTTTTATTGCCTCAGAAAAGACTGGAAACTATGCCCTGATTTAATTTTTACTTTATTCATAGGTGTGAAATTTTAATATTTTACAAGGCTAGATTTATCAAAACGAAAATGAACATTACATATTTTTTAAGTCTCTAAATTCAGAAAATAATCTACACAAAACTAAAGTTTTCAAATATTAATATAAACCTCCACCCTTCCCCCACCCCCCGTGGCCGAGTGTCTAGAGGAATTGACAAATGTCATTATTGATAGTCTTAATTAAAGCCACGAGGCGCGGATTCGGATCCCAGGCAGATTATTTATTTAAATCATTTGGATACTAGATTGTATAAAAGACCACCACATATGCCGGTATATCGTATTTAAATAATGATTATAGTCAAAGTCCATATGGCCTCAGATGGCGAAAATAATAATATATAAAAGACACTAACTGCAAAGCCCGGCTTCGGCGGCCAGTGGTCTTCGGGATCAAATCCAAATTCTCTCTCAGAACCTACGATCTTTTTCCATAGAAATTTAGTTTCTGTAAAATACTTTAAAAAAAAACCAAACGTGTGGGATTGTGGGACCCCCGGCAGGAACGAAGTTCCTCACGCCTTTTTATAATTTAATATGAATATTATTTAAATTGATGGAAAGCCATCTGGAACCTCTTGCTCGCCGCCTACGGTAGATAGAAGGAAATAAAGAGAAGAAAATGGGCGTGGCCTCGCCAAGGCATCGGCAAATCTCGCTTTCCTCCGCCGTCGCTCGGGCGCTGAGAACGCTTTTTTGTTACGTTACATTTTCTCACATTTCACTCTGCGTAAACCGCGTTAAAGAACTGCGTTTCAAAAAATTATTTAATTATTTTTGACTGGAACTGTCCTTAAAAAAAAAAACAACACAAAGAAGAATTTTCCCTCAACGACCCGCTACCTGTTTCGATTTTGATTTTTAAGAAAAAACTTCTCAAAAAAAAAAAAAAAAAAAAATATATATATTTCTCGCTATATATTACATACCATGGGTATATACAATAGGTAAGAGAAAGTAAAAAAAAAAAAAAAAAAAATTAAATGGGAGTAATTTGATAAAAGAATTGAATCTAAAAATCCTAAGATCAGATCCACGATCTGAATTTAGATCTAGATCCAATTTTTGTAAATCAGGATTTCCAGATCCTTTGCTCATACAACACTCATTAAACATTTCTAAAGATGTTTTACTACCCTAGAGATAATGTTCTCAGCTGAAATGGGACAATTCATGCATATTATTCTATTCCATTTTAATTAAAAAGGTAATAAACTTGACTTTTTTATTGAAAAAAAAAAACGACCTAAATATTTACTATGGAAAAAAATTATAATCTACCTCAGGTGCAATTTTCTCATTTGTTTAATAGAAAAATTTGTTTCATTGATACAAAGCTTATTTGCTTTGAAAACTCTCGGAAGTTCAATTAGGATTTTGCAACCGATTATTATTTTAATAAACACCTCTGATATTTTAATAAATACGTACAATATAGGCTAATGGAATTTTTTTAATTAAAAAAAATAACAAGGCGTGTGTAGAAATCAGATAACGAAACAATAACCAAAAGGAATTTGGTCAAAGCCGAATAGCTGTTCTTATGGAGAAATGAAACAGACTCAATTCATGATAGGAAAAAAAAGGCGTAGAATTATTTATTATTAAGGTTGGTCTTAATAATATTACCGAGAGAAAAAAAAAAACTTTATTATTCTCTGATTTCATTATGAAAAAGCTCCATACTGCTGACCGGATTTGCCATTTGCAAGTTAATGTGCTTGAAATTAAATCAACTTTCAGCAACTTTTTAGGGAGAAGTTATGATCTTATTAAAATCATTATTATGCAAATTTTTCAGAGTGTCTCGCAACATTCTTGTTTCAGTCTTTTTTTTTTTTTTGCTTTGTAAAGATATTAAGATGTCTCCATTATTTTTTTTTTAACACTATTTTCTGTGTGTTATGATTCTTGTTATTATTCTAACAAAAATATTTCTTGCAGTAATTGTCCAGATTTATTATGATATCTGTCGATTAACCCAAGAGATTTTAAAAAACACCATGATATCGCAATGGATGGCTGAGTTATGGGGAAAATACGATTTTTTTTTTTTGACGTGACATCGTCTTACCTGGTAGGGAGGTATGCACGAAAAAGCAAGCGCCTTGAATATCTCCTCTGTCTTTAGAGGTATAATTATGTTAAATATACCGTTAGAAAGAATGATTCTTCAGCTAAAGATTTCGCCATTTATTTTTTCCTATTTCATTTTACCACGCGGCGGTAAATTCAAATTTGAAAGTTTAAACCACTGTAGATTCCGAACGGCTAATCAGATCAGACTAAATGTGATGTCAATTTGTGCAGAAAGAAAAACTCTAATTAACTATATAAAAAAAATCTGGTGTGACTGTCGCACCAGATTTTTTGTGTCAACATATATTTAGTTCCCAACAGTATGGTACATTTGAATTCAAATGTAAAATTTATAAGTATGGGAAAATATTTATACTTTGTTACCATAGCAACCATTTCTCCTATCTTTCCTATGAAGTACAAGAGTAAAGTGGTCTTCAGAAAATTTCAATGGCAAAATTGAGAATATACATTTTAAAGAGCATCTAAAAAATAATTGATTTTTGAATTTAAAAAAAAAAATCGTTTGAGCAAATTTTTGAGAAAATCGAAAAAAACTGAAAAAGAACATCAGTAAAGTACTAGTACTCTTTGGCCGATTTTGTTCAAAAGCTTCCTGTCACGTCCCAGGAGGGTACCTAACTTAAATATACCGTAAAATTTCAACCTCCTAGATTTCTTTCAACTTTTGGAGTAAATACGTCACCTGGAAGTAGTACTTTACCAAAAAACTTTTCCAAAAACTTTGAAATTTTTAATTTTTTTGTCATATTATGATAAATTACTCTATTTTAAAAGTAAAAAAATTTGATGTGCGATTTTTTTATTATTATTATTTTTTTTTTATTTACCTACATATAAAATAGAGGTTAAATTATCTGGTCTTCTTTCGGATCATCTTTCCATACGAATTACTAAAAAATTTCAAGTTTGATCTTTAATACTTTACCAAATGCTTTGTATTTCTGACCTAAATACCATTATTATTATTATTAATAACAAACTCAATTTAAATGAAAAATCTCAAGTTCGAATTTTTCCCATAATTAGTCAACATCAACTTGAGATAAGAAAAAAATTTATATCATTTAATTTTGTATTTATAATTCTATTAATATAATACATCAAAATGCACGAGGAGATCAAATTTGTAATTAATTTAGCGGACACCCCGGAGGTCATTGGTACGGCTGCGCCAAAGACAAATCGACAGCAATAAAGCTCGTCGGTTAATAAATTTAAATGCCCAAAAGAGGCTTATGGTATTAAAATATCAGCGATATTTCATTTTGGCCTCTCTCTCTAAGATGCAGGTGTTTTTAAGATATATATCAATTTCTTCGGAAATATTTTTCAAATGTTTTTTTTTTTTTTACTAAATCTAGATAGATGTGGTTTATTCATTGGGAAATTCATTAAAAAGGGGAGAGAGGGGGTTAATGAGATTCACTTTTATTCCTTTGCAGCCTTCTTTCTCCCTTTAATTATCCTCCTTGTCAGTGTCCTGGGTTCGCAGCCATGTCAAAGCACTCGCCGCGTTATTTATCGTGGCTGCTTGTCTGCCTCTGTCTCTCTGTTCATGTCTGTGCATATGTGCATGTGTGTGTGTGTTAGATGCTGCTGTTCATTGTCCCTGTACCACCTTGCTAATATTTATTTATGAACGCAAGAAATTCGTTAATTTAATTATTTTTTCCTTTCTCATCAAAGATCTAAGATAACATTAAAAAATTATTGTATGTTAATTAAATAACGATTTTTTTTTTGGAAATCACAATAAAATAATAGTGTATTAATCTAACTAAAGGACACTGTACTTCTTCTACTAGGGTATATTATGAAAAACCTTTCTGAAATGCGAAATTTCGAGTCGATAATATTTATTAAAAAATCTGGTGTGACTGGCGCACAGCACACAACTTTCTCTTACCTTCAGTAATCGAAAGTTGTGTACTGTGCTTGTCACACCAGATTTTTTGTGTCGACATGTATTTAGTTTCCGACAGTACGGTATATTCGATTTTCAAGATGTAAAATTTATATGTGAAAATATTTATATTTTGTTACCATGGCAATCATTTCTCGTATCTTTTCTATGGAGTACAAGAGTAAAGTGGTCTTCAGAATATTTCAATGGCAAAATGAGAATATACATTTTAAAGAGAATCTAAAAAATAATTGATTTTTGAATTTAAAAAAGAAAATGTTGGAGCGAATTTAGAGAAAATCGAAAAAAACTGAAAAAGTACATCAGTAAAGTACTAGTACTCTTTGGTGGATTTTGTTCAAAAGCTTCGTGTCACGTCCCAGGGGGTGCCTAACTTAAATATATAATTTCAATCTCCTAGCTCTTTCCGTTCTCGAGATATTTTGTTCACAGACAAAAAAAACAGACCATGTCGCGAAAACCATTTTTTGGATTCAGGGAATCTCAAAACGTGTATATCCATCAAAATCTCGACATCGAATTTTTGACATGAATCCAATACTTTCTCTCTATATATATTAACATATATATAGAGGTAAGAGAAAGTAATAAATAGTCGGAATTATATTGTAGAATGATTGAAGCCATCACGCCCTTTGGATAGCCTACTGTATGTGGTACAGTCGGCACCAAAAGGGCCTGATGTAGGCCTACTCAGAATGGAGAAATAAATAAATCATCTTTTTTTAACCCAACTGAAAGGGAAAAGCTCCTTTTAAGACAACACGTCCAACGGCTAAGCATTTTGGTTTGCCTAAGCTCCAGGCTCCACTCACGAGCACATCGGACACTTGTGGCGCTGACTGTACGGTGTCCAAAATTTTGACTTGACAATGAAAATTAGTTATATGTTTATTTTATTTTTCTTTTATTTAATGCCCTTTTCGGCATTTTTCGGTTATATAGACCAGTCCATATTTTTCTAGATTAATTGTCACATCTCAATTTTACTAAAATTATTTTTAATGACATCTTTTGACTTGATTGAAATTTACATCCTAGACGCATCTTAAAATATTCAATTCGAATTGGTCTGACATTTCACCTCCTAAACAAATTATTTTTTCACCATTCTGCTCTTTTCTTCTATTTCGATTTCACAAAATAATTGTAGAGATTTTTTTTTTTTTTATTCAGCATATGATTTATAATCGAATTCATTTAACGAACAAGTTTAAATTAAATGAGATCTAGCGATCCATTAAAAAAAATTTGTAAAAATTTTTAAATGTTCTTTCGCTTTATTAGTAAAATTAATATAAAAATTAAAAGCTTCGTTTTTTTTTCGTCTTCTTTTCTCTTCTTCTTCTGCATGCTTGTTAAAGTAGCCGAAGTTTGTTTTATTTTAATAAATGTATTTAGCAAGCGATAAATCAGCGACGCCTAAAGCGTTAAGCTATTTAACGTGAAGTTCCCCCCCCCTTCATCAGAAAATAGATGAGGGGGACCCAGAAGACATGGCCAAGTAGAAAACGCATTTGTAAGAAAAGAGGATTAAAAAAAAATAGTTAAGTGCTTGGAGAGCTACTGAATCCACCGGGTGAAAGGTTCAAATTGTTTTTGTTTTTGCAGAAATTAATTAAAAATACATAAAAATTCCTAATATAAAATAATGGACTTGTATTGTAAAGTGGAAGCGTGACCAGGTCGTTTAATTAATTCTCTTTTTAATTGTAATCAAATCTGGCATTTAAAAAGATAAGAGCCACTTCGTATCTGGTTCTATTCTGATTATAAATAATTATCATCACTTAAAAAATTATTTTTTCTCAATAAAAAAAATTTTTTTCGTTTTTTATTTCTTTTTTTTTTTCGCATAAAAAAAAGAGAAAAGAAAAATTATTTTTGAAAACAAGACCTCCCCCACTTTTTTAAATAGAGTCCTTCTACAAGTGAAATTTTTAAAAAAAAATTAATTTTTTTTTATTCATAAAATTCTCTTATTTAACTTATCCCACCACTCCTAATATAATCCTTATATAAAAAAAATAAAAAAAAAGGGGGAAATTTTAAATGTGAATTAAGGGGAAAAGAGATTGGTGGGAAGTGATTACCAGAGAAAAAAAAATATTTCAATAAAATTGGGTACAATTAAATTGAAAAATTTTTTTTTTAATTTTATTATGTTTTTTGGGTGCTTATGGGCCTATAAGACGTTTAACTCCCTTTATCTGATTTGTTGTAAAGTAAAATAGAAAAAAAAAATTATCTTTGGTTGGGGGGGACGAGGCCGGGCGACCCCGGCACGAAGCGTCCCCTCTTCTCACCAAGGGGCCCGGGCCACAAATGAAATAAAAATGATGTGGGGGGAAAGTGAGGGGCCCAAAGCGCAAAAAAACCCTCAATTTAAATAAAAAAGAAGGGTGTGGGGTCGGGAGACCCCGCCCAGGAACGAAGTTCCCCACGCCCCTTCTCCAACTTATGAATATTATTTAAAAAATCTGGTGTGGACTGGCGCACAGCACACAACTTTCTCTTACCTTCGGTAATCGAAAGTTGTGTACTGTGCTTGTCACACCAGATTTTTTGTGTCGACATGTATTTAGTTCCCGGCAGTAGGGAATATTTGAATTCAGATGTAAAATTTATAATTATGGGAAAATATTTATATTTTGTTACCATGGCAACCATTTCTCCTATCTTTCCTATGAAGCACAAGAGTAAAGTGTGCTTCAAACAATTTTGAGGGCAAAACGAGAATATACATTTGAAAGAGCATCTAAAAAATAATTGATTTTTGAATTTTAATCAAAATCGTTAGAGCGAATTTTGAGAAAATCGAAAAAAACTGAAAAAGTACATCAGTAAAGTACTAGTACTCTTTGGCCGATTTTGATTAAAAGCTTATTTTTCCGGTCCCGGGGGGTGTTTAACTTAAATATAAAATTTCAGTCTCATAGCTCAATTCCTTCATGCTTAAAATTTGACACACACCCACACACCCACCCACCCACCCCACCCACACACCCACAGACAGACCATGTCGCGAAAACCACTTTTTTGGATTCAGGGGACCTCAAAACGTGAAGATCCATCAAAATCTCGACATCGAATTTTTGACATGAATCCAATAGTTTCTCTCTATATATATATTACATATATACATAGGTAGAGAAAGTAAAAAGAAAATAAATAATTCTTTTCTTTTTTAAATAATATAGAAAGAGATAGAGAGAGAGGGTAAGGCAGTGGCGATGGGCGTGACCTCGCCAAGACCGGCTAGCCTCGTCTTCCTCCGCCGACGCTCGAGCTCTGTAACGTTTTTTTGTTACGTGACGAATTATGCCAATTCACTCTACTGTAACCCGCGTAAAAGAACTTCGTTCAAAAATAAATAAAATTCACATTTAAAAAAATGGTTTATGTTAACTCAAAATTGATTTGTCGTATCATGTCACAGTAGTTTTATATACCGAAGTATGTATATAGAATAAGCAGTCGAAACATTGTACAGTATTTATATATTTTTTATAAATATTTAATACAAAAATGTGGTCTATAATTAAAAATTCTCCTATTAATAAAAGTACATTATTTGGAAATTTTATTTAGGCCTATATTACTACATTATGACAGGATAATATCATTCTATTATGAAATAATTAATTGATTAAGACTTCTACTGAAGACATTAATCGTAATATGTCAAAATGTGTTTTATTTCTATAATGTAATACGATAGTTAAAAATTTCATCAGGCCCTTAGGCCATAGCTCAAAGGAGAGTTACTGCCTCTTGTGCTGGGGGTCAAGGGTTCGTTTCCCGTCTCATGCGACAAAAATTTATGTCTATTGGATTGGCTACCAATCCAATTGATGGGGGTCTAAATGCCCTTCGATGCCGGAAAAAAATAAAATGTAATCAGAAATTTTTAAATCATAAATACAATTTTTGCTTTAATATAATATTTTTTTTTTTTTTTTTTTACTTGAAGCAAATAGTGTATTAGAAATGAAACAAACAAAAGTTGATTTGTTTTTCAAATTATTATTTCGGAACATCTAACTAGATTGGTGCAAAAAATAGATACATAACCTCAACTCAACACAGAGGCAGAAAAACTCGATAATGACTATGCAGACAGAGAGAGAGAGGCTTGGATTCAAATGTTCGACTATAATTTGAAATCACATCTGTAATTGGATTGGATTGGTCCACAACGTTTAATTTGCTCAGCAGAGAGCCCCTCCAATTGATATTTGAACAAACTGTCGACTGTTAATGGCTAGCCTTGATGACTGGGGAAAAGGAAGTTATATGAGACTCTCCAAACTAGGGCATGTGTTGTTTGTTGATTGCACTTGTTCGTTTTACAGGATTTTGAAAAGAATTATAGTAAAAAATTCAAAATTGCCTTTTATGGTATCACTGATGGAAAGGGACTTGCGTTTGCACTAAAGACGTAGCTATCTTTATAGTCCAGGATCCCGGGCCCATTTTTATAAGTTATTACTATCAAGCTAATTTTCCGTGAGTAGCTTCATTTTGATGAGACGACAATTACAACAATTCTTGATTGTATAAGTAGCTAACAGGAATGGCAGGGATATAATATTTCAATTTGACGATTCTCAAAAATTTATTATTATTTATAGGTTTTCATTAAATCTTAATAAAATTATTAATATTATTGAAAAAAAAAAAATTCTACAAAATATATGGTTTGATCAAAGAGTTTCCCACTTCGAACATGTACATTTTGGAAGGGGGAGACTCTGATCAAACCATTATTTTGTAAGACAAATATTTTTTTCCAATAATATTAATATTTTTATTAAGGTACGCGTCTCGAAAAGCCGTTAGAAGACGATTCAGTACCGAGTTACTCTAGGCGGCAAGAGATGGCGTTAGTTTTTCCCATATGAATACCCATCCCCAATCCCATTTCATTTTAAAGATACCAGCTAATTAATTAACGGTAAATAATTAATTATTTTTTAACACAATTATTATTACTTTCTCTTACCTATGTATATATGTAATATATATATAGAGAGAAAGTATTGGATTCATGTCAAAAATTCGATGTCGAGATTTTGATGGATCTTCACGTTTTGAGGTCCCCTGAATCCAAAAAACTGGTTTTCGCGACATGGTCTGTCTGTCTGTCTGTGTGTCTGTCTGTGTGTCTGTGTGTGTGTCTGTGAACAAAATATCTCAAGAACGAAAAGAGCCAGGAGGTTGAAATTTTATATTTAAGTTAGGCACCCCCATGGGACGTGACACGAAGCTTTTGAACAAAATCGACCAAAAAGTACTAGCACTTTACTGATTCACTTTTTCAGTTTTTTTCGATTTTCTCAAAATTTGCTCCAACGATTTTTTTTAAAATTCAAAAATCAATTATTTTTTAGATTCTCTATAAAATGTATATTCTCATTTTGTGATTGAAATCTTCTGAAGACCACTTTACTCTTGTACTCCATAGAAAAGATAGGAGAAATGGTTGCCATGGTAACAAAATATAAATATTTTCCCATACTTATAAATTTTACATCTTGAAAATCGAATGTACCCTATAGCCCAAGAGCCAGCGACGGCCAGACCTTCGTTATTTTATAAAAGCTGAAAGTTTTTCTATGTATGTCCCCAATACAGGTAAGAATAATCCCCAACTATGAAACTTGGGTCGTGGTGGTTTTGGCAGATAACAGATAGTAACGGTGTAGAAATTTGTATCTGAAATTCGTTATAGTATAAAGCTCAGTTTTTATATATTTTATTCCCAATAATGTTAGAAGTCGAGTTGTCCATTGCCAGACACTTAGTACAGTTCCATCCCCTTGCCAGACACCCTTAAACTACAAGAAATTGTAATTATACTTTCGTTATAGTATAAAAGCTGAATTTTATATATGTTATTTGAGGAACTATCAAATGATGTTTCCTCAGTAGCCAGACAGTTTAGATGGTTCTTTCATCTTGCCAGACACATTAAAGTCTGCCCTAGGTACGAGCGCGAGGAATATATATATCTAAGAGGGAGCGAGTGAAACAGTCCTTTCGGTCTATTGCGATCTTTTGTTTACCCCATATGGATCTGTTGTTTACTCCATATTGTGTTTTGAAATATTACACGTAAAGCAACGTTATTCATTTGTGCAGTTTATGAATTAAATGTGATCTAGTAGTAAAGTGTTATCATGGGGGATGTTTGGTTTGTAAAAAAAGTGATGGTAAAATAATATTATTTTCTGAGGAGACATTAATAAAATGTCAAACTGTTTTGAAAATTAGAAAAAAACATTACCTAAAATATAAAAACATTATTTTGCCTGATGAATATACAGACAGTGGTTATCACTGTGAATGCTATAAAGCAGTCACAAGACTAATAAAAAAAAAAATATTTTACTGTCGAACCAGGGGCGTATATAAGGGGGGGCCGAGGGGCCCGGGCCGCCCTCCCCCCGAAATTTCCCAAACACATGTACAGTGAGCGCCAAAAGTGCCTGATCTCGATGCCTTGAGTTTAGGCAACCAATATGCAGAGCCGTCGGATGAGTTGCGTTAAAAGTAGCTTCGCCCCTACAGTTTCATTAAAAAAGATTATTTATTTATTTTAAAAATATTTATGAATTCTAAAATATTTTTATATTATTAATAAAATAAAATTAAAACTTTTTTCTCATATTTTTTTATAATTTAGTTAAGAAATTTTTGTTTTAATCTGTGAAGAAATTAATTAGTGATAAAATTAGAATTGAAGCTTAAATAAAAATATACATTTAATTAACATATTAATTCTTTTAAGTTATGTCAAATTAGGGGCAGGGAAACCCCCCCCCCCCTCCCTTATCTGGGGCTCACTAATGTTTCAAAGGAAAGCATACATTTGCAAATCTTTCAAATGGAATATAAAAAACTTTCTCCTCATAAAAGTCTACGTTTCAAAAAGACTCTTCGAACCC
>JAKCPI010008605.1:0-35256 GCA_023213315.1 Euborellia annulipes | reverse complement strand
TTATAAATTATTTTTCTTATCACTGTATATCACAGATACTAGTTATTTGATTGTAGCCCCTAGTCAATGATAGAATTCTTGCCTCTTGTATTAGGGTCAGGGTTTGACATCCCGTCTCAGCCAATAAAATATTCTCTTTAAAAGAGATATTCTGCCAAATATCCCGAGATCTAAATGTCAATAAAAACTAACAGGTGAAACGTGCCAAGTTGACACGTTTCATTCATTGAATTACTAAAAAAAAAACATGTTTTTTAAATTAAAAACCGATTTTTGAATTTCATAATTTACTCTTAAAAACCGTTTTTTTTTTTTGAAAACCGACAAACCTTAATCATAAATAATCAATCGCAAGGCCTAGGGGAGGAGGTCAGCAATTTCGCTCTACTCAACATCTTATTCAAAATAATAAATAAAATAAATTTCTAATTTACAGTAGAGTCCCGGTAATCCGAACCTCGCTAATCCGAACTCTTTTTGAGTACGCTTTTTTTTTTTTTAAGAGGAATATAAATGAAAATTGGACATTAAAGTATTTTAAAGGTATTAAAGGTATTTTATTAAAAAATACGAATTATAAAAAATAGAGAAATAGTATAAGCATTTACAACTAACATGAACAGTTTACAACGTTATAAATACGACTTTATTATCAAAATTAACTAATTCAAGCTTACAATTCCGGTTAATCCGAACTTCCCGATAATCCGAAAGACCCTCGGTCCCAATTAGTTCGGATTAACGGGACTCTACTGTATTTCATTTATATATTACAGCGGAGTAATTACTAATAGAATTTTTGCTCAGGGGCCCACATCTTGTGGGTACGTGGATGGCAACCACGAGCTGCCCGAGCTGGCACTGGCAGTCTTTCTGTTCTTCACATGTCTGTCCCTTCCTTTTATATTTTCAACAGGCGTCAGACCGTGCGTCGGGCCGGCCTGTTCTATTTCTTGCTTCTTTCGCAAAAAACCCACCCATTCCGCCGACCCCGCACTCCGAAAATAAGGCTAAGAACGAAGAAGAAGAATTACTATTAGTATTATTTAATAAATTCAATAAATTTTAAAGATGAGCAAATAAGTTTTAAATAATTAATTACGCATCTCTACCTTAGAATTTGGATTATGATTTCTTTTTAATCCTTTTTTTTTTATTTTTATGTATATTTTATTTCTAGAATAGATTCTTTTCTTTTCCCTCAGGACAAAAAAGAATAAACAATCTAATTTAATGAATAGGTATTTTACTTTCAATAAATTTAAATTTAATGTTTTTTAAGTAGAGATTAACATAAAACACTGCTATATAAAAGAGAAAAAAATGTGAATATATAACAAGAATGTAATATTAATATAAACTCTATAACATATGATGATGATGGTGGGAGGGGGAGGGGGGATATTCCCTTTAGGCCTTGCTTTGCACAACACAATAGCAGATCGTCCCGATCCGAAAAGTAAGCCTCTAGTTCAAATATAAACTTAATAATCACGTAGATTAAAATTGTTTGGAGATGACTCCGAGCGTGTTTTATTCTCATTTGCATTCATTCATTTCGCAACGAGAGAAGCGCACTATAAAGTTAATCATTCATATTTCATACAACATTGTCTTCTATAGAATTTATTCTCATTTTTATGTCACCTTTTTCTTTATTTTTTTTTTTCCACTCTATTGTCACCACCGTGCTACACAAAACTTCAAGGATTCAACAAGTCGCCTTAATGAAAAATAGAAGAAAATAATTCTTATTTTATTTTTGCCACCTTTTAATCGTTTTTATTTATTCGTTCACGCTTTATTTTATAAAATTTATGAATAAACTTTTGTTTTCTTTTCTGTTCTTGTTGGTTTCTGCGGTTTCTATTTATATCATAAATCAGGGGTCTTCAAACTACGACTACATCTAAACCACAATCTGATTATTTATTTTAAATATTTATGTTTTCTTTGAAATAATGATTTGGCGATTTTATTTTATTGTAATAGCGACAACTACCAATCAAAAGCGAGGACTCTGGTCTACGTTTGACAAGCGTCCGATTGATTGCAACATCTAAGAGGGCCGAGATTTGCCGATAATCCATATTACCCTCCCCTTCCTCTATATGTTAATATACATATATATAGAGAGAAAGTATTGGATTCATGTCAAAAATTCGATGTCGAGATTTTGATGGATCTTCACGTTTTGAGGTCCCCTGAATCCAGAAAAGTAGTTTTCGCAAAATGGTTGTGTGTGTGTGTTTGTGAACAAAATATTCCAAGAACGAAAAGAGCTAGGAGGTTGAAATTTTATATTTAAGATAGGCACTCCACTGGGGCGTGACACGAAGCTTTTGAACAAAATCTGTCAAAAAGTACTAGTACTTTACTGATGTACTTTTTCAGTTTTTCTCTATTTTCTCAAAATTCGCTCCGACAATGATTAAAATTCAAAAATCAATTATTTTTTACATGTTCTTTAAAACTTATATTCTCATTTTGTTCTCAAAATTGTTTGAAGCACACTTTACTTTTGTACTTTATAGGAAAGATAGAAATGGTTTCAATGGTAACAAAATATAAATATTTTCCCTTGTTTATCAATTTTACATCTTGAATTTTAATATATTGGCGGAAACTATATATAACTCGACACAAAAAATCTTGTGTGTCAAGCACAGAACATTTTACCAAAGGTAAGAGAAAATTGTGTGCTGTGCGACCAGTCACACCAGATTTTTTTTTAAATATTCTCCAAATATCCAAAATAAAGTTTGGAACTAACTTGTAAGAACCCAAAGAGAAAAAAATTGTTTTTTTTTTTAAATTATGGCCCGCGAATCATGTAATAAATATGTACTATTATCTTAGTATATTTGTCAAAAACTCTGGGAAAAATGGATACCAGAATAGAGAGCCCTTAGAGGGCGGATTAATGCAAATTTGTCGGGGGGGGCGTTTTGTTTTTTTTTTTTTTATTTTTTTTTTATTTAAGGACTTTGTGGGCATCTATGGCCATTTGACCCCTTTCCTATTTATTTAAATTGATTGGTAACAAATTCAATTGAAATTAAAGCCCGGAAATCATCATTTCTTTAGATTTCTAGTTTTTATAACATTGTGAATTTCTTCCGGGGGGCGATCGCCCCTCGCCCCCCCTAATCCGCCCCTGGCCCTTAGGCAACTCCACGAGGTGCTGTGTCAACCCATCCCAGAGACCTCTCAATTGGAGTTACGAGCGATAGTTTGAAAAGCTGTGTCAACATGGCAATTCTATTTTTTTCATAAAAAAAAAAAAATAATAAATGGATATGAAATTTTTAATTTAAATTTTTTTACGTTCAAATTGCTTCTTTTGCTCTGTGAATTTACATGCATTTCGATCCCATTTCTCTTTGCATTATTTCTTCTAGATAGCTGGCTGGCTATTGCCACCTCGATTCTTGCCTCGTCTCTTTTATCTATTCAAAGGCTAGAAGGAAGAGGAGGGTGAAGCTCTAGATAAGAGAGAACTATTCCATTCTAACAATATATCATTGAATAAGAATCTCGGATCAGATTGTTTCATATGTAAAAAAGGCCTGGACCTTCTCAACTACCCAAGTGAAACCACATTTCTTTTAAAATAATTCCATAATAATTTTTAATTTTTTTTTAAGCAGTCCTATTTATTTTATTTTCCATATGTCGTACAAGGCCCCTGGAGAGGGTCAATCTTGGAATGATTCATACCCATACCCTAGCCTCTAGGTGCCTGGAACTGGAAGGGGATTATATTACCATTGGTAAAAGAATTTTCGGTTTAAGAAGGCCACAGAATGAGTGGCCGAAACGTTGTAATTTTTACAAATAAACCACAGTTAAACCGAAAATCTATTCTTTTACTAATGATAAAAACTGTGAAAGCCTAAAGTAAACTCCAATTAAATCAGACTATTTTGTCCTTTTCAAAATTTTAACTTTTCATTTACGTATTCATTAATTGAATAATTTTCTGAAAATTTTCAGTTAAACGCCTACGATCCGAAAAAAGCTTCACTTGCATCGTGGTTTCATAAAACCACACAATGAATTTTTTAATTTTGACTTGTTTATAGCCTAGATGTGAAATAGTCGCCATTGTATTTTGAATACATCAAAAAAATAGTTATTTTGTATTTCAAATACTCTTTTTAAAGTATTATTGTATTTTCTATTTCAAATGCTCGTTTTTGAGTATTTTGTCAGGCCCTGACAATGCTACTTGTCTTCTGCTGTACGGTCTTAGTTTTTCCAATAGTTTCTGCCTAAGTGATTTTCTACAATTCCTTTATTTATCTTGTTCTTGATATTCAGTCATATTAAGAATAGAATATTTTTATAAAAAAACTTCATTTTTTTTTAAGTAAACCTTTGCCGTTTGTACTCACCTTTAGTCCTCTTGCTAAAAAAAAATGTTCTATTCGCCTTTTAAAATAATATACATAGGTAATGTATATGAAAGAAAAATAAATTTTTTTTTATATAGAAAAAAATTAAAAAATAATTCGGCTATTTTCGGAATGAATAATTCAAAAAGATGAAAGAATTGTTTTTCCACCGTCTGTATTTTAAATTGAATAAAAATAACCTTTTGTTTTATTTTTATTATCTTTAAATTGATTAATTAAAAATAACTCAAATAAATTTTAATTTGAAATTGAATATTCATATCTCCCTATATTGTGTGAGTTTGAAAATCGAATGTTCACGTCTGAGGATTGTGAGATTAAAGCAGTTTTCTGTTTAGGGAGAGCATTCCTTTTCCTAGAGCCCCTTTGATCCCCGAGACATTATACGTTGCTATCGCCTCTTGGCTCTTATCTGCTCCAGATGAGAGAGAGATGAGCATACGTTGGATGGTGGCTCCTAACCCCGAGGAGCATACAAATCGTTCTTTTTTTTTTGGTGCGAGTTTGATGCCGATGCGATTGATCCCATCAACTTTGAAGTGGACGCTTTCAAGTCACTTTTTTTCGAGCCCTTTCAATTTTACCTTTCGGATGACAAATATCAAATAACGTCTGTTGACCTAACTGAGACGAGGGTAATTTGGTCAGTTGAATTCTCTGTTCGTGCCCTCAGATCTATAAAAATATTTTTTTCGATTCCCATCACTATGGTTGCTTTCTACTTCGTTAATCATGTTATTTTTTTTTTTGTATCTTTAGTTTCCATAAGCTATTAAAACCTTCATAAAGGAATAGATAAATCATTCAAATATGGAGTATTTTTATTCTGTATTTGCGTCATTTGAACTTTTTATTGGGAGGGGGCAAACTTTTTTTTTTCTTAAAATTTTCTTACAAATAGGTACAGGGGCGGATTAATGCAATTTTGTCGGGGGGGGGGGGGCGGTTTTTTATTTATTTATTTTTTTATTTAAGGACTTTGTCGGCATCTATGGCCATTTAGACCCCTTTCCTATTTATTTAAATTGATTGGTAACAAATTCAATTGAAATTAAAGAGCGGAAATCATAATTTCTTTAACAAACGAAACAGGCCAAGAAATTATCAACACCAGAAGCAGGAGGTTTACTTGGCTACACGCAGGTGGAGATGCAAAATAAATAAATAAATAAAATTTATTTTCAGGATTTTTTATTATTGACGACCAACTACACGCCAAGTAAACCTCCTGCTTCTGGTGTTGATAATTTCTTTAGATTACTAGTTTTTATAACATTTTGAATTTCTTCTCGGGGGGGGGGGGCGATCGCCCCCACCACCCCCTCCCTTTAATCCGCCCCTGAATAGGTATCTCAAATTTGACCAAAAGGTATTTAATTTAATTAATTTTTTAATTTCGTACAGTTTATATACACGTAGATATATTTTGAAATATTTTATTTTATTTAGAATAATATAAGCTTATATAAAATTTAAAAAGGATCAGAGCTCTTTGGGAGGAAGAGGCAAATGACCTCCCCCCCCCAAATGACGGCTCAGCTAACAATTCTTGACACATATATAAACAAATGCAAAATAACAGGCTACTGACCGGCAACCAACCTCAAATTGGATTTACACCACTTTCATAATCAATGATTACGCAATTTATTTTATGGACCAATTTTCAATTGTACAAAACATGGGATTTTTTAAGAAATTTACCACGAACTATGTGTTATGCATAAAAAATTTACTTTAAATTAAGCATAAATTATGTGATTTTTTTAAATGGACTTACACCACTTTCAAAATAACCGGTCCATATAGTATTGATCATTTTTCCATTTTTATTTTTCACAGCATATAATGAAAATGTGTTTTAATTATTTGTCCATTCCTTAACTGTCAAATTTCTTAAGCTAATAATAATTTATTAATTGAATGAAATAATTAGTGAATATAAAACAAGGCTGTTTGCTTTTCAAAAGATGTAGGCTATAATCATTTCTAATCTAACTTTTATTAATTGTTTATTCTACGAAAGTCCCTGATGAATTCTTCCAGTTTTTTTTTCTCCTCAAGCTAATAAGATTGCTCAATAAAAAATTTAAGACTTTTTCTAGAGGCCTTAAGAGATATATACCGTTCCCTTACATTTCTAGAAAATGTAATAATCTTTTTTTTTTAGTTATTTAATCATTAAGGTTAAATTTGACAAAGTTCCAATTTAATTCGTTGTAGTTTTTTTTTAATTTACTTTCTCTGTCTTTTTTACCTGTAGAGGTCTTTTAGAATATAGACTACTTTATTTATGGAAAAGAATCAGAATCGATGGCTTTAAGTGATAGTTAACTCATTTAAGCCACTCACATCAGAGGATCAGAAGTGCTTGGCTACCTTAAACAGAGATATCTATTCCTCAACTAACAAGTAAGACTTTTTTATAGGAATTATTTTGCCTTAATAGAGTAATGAGAGTCCTGAGAAAAGTTCGCGAAATGAAGGACAGATGGCAACGATATGGTTATGCAGGATCGTCGATTGAAGGTCTTCGAAATTGCTAGCGATCTGTGCATCTCAGATTATAGAACACATCATATCCTAACTACTGATTTAGGGATGAAAACATTGACATTGAATCACCATACAAGTGCGGTAGCAATGGGAAAATTGAATGAACTGACGATTTTTTGCCACATCCACCTTATTCGCCTGATTTGGCTTCTTGTACACCTATTTTCAACTTATTTATCAATAGCTTAAATTTTATATTTTCTTATTTGTTCAAGGAATTTTTTGGCTTCAAAGGCCATCCCTGTTTATTTCACATGATTTGAAACCAATTAAAATGAAAATTTCATTTTTATTACAAATTTTTATTTACTTCTAATTCCAATAGTTCTATTGAAAAATATCCTTTATTTATTCCTCTATTGAAATACGTAATTTATATTCACCTTTTTGTTTACAAATTACCTCTTTAATTTAATTTCTATATTTATCGAAAGACGTGTTCATTTTGTATGATTTGATTATTTATTTTTTCGGTCAATATATGAATAGTATATCGATAAACCACAAGTTGACACAAGGTCAAAGCTTTGCATAAATAGAGGAACCACTGCCAAAGACGCAAAGGGAGAAGGGTGAGGTATATGTCCTGTCTCTGAAGCTTGTTTACAACCCTAGCATGTAAACACAATTAATTGATTATTATTATTATTAGTAATACTCAATCAGTAATTGAATAATAATTTGTCTATAGGGGTTAATGGGACATCAACAACTTAAAATGTAATGATTACATAATAATTCATTGATAATATTATATGTATAACATAATTTTAAGTACCAGTTAATTAATATAATAGTTTTTTTTTTTTTTTTAATTTTTTCTTTGACTCCGCGATCTTCATTCTTTTTTTTCCTGAAAACAAATTAAAAAAAAAGCTCACGTAAAAAAAGGTAAATCACTTAAATAGCCGTAGAGCTTGTTAAATTGGTTAAGACAAATACAGCATCCGACGTTAATTAAAGCCATTTGAATTTGTTTCCATGTCGTCCCTTATTTGGATTGCAATAAACACCCATTGGCTGGTCCATAGCTGGATGCTGCTGGCAACAAGGGCATAATTAAACTCCGAGGGCCACACAGCGACCAGTTCTTGAGTGGCCAATAACTCGTACTGGTCCAGGCCTTCCTTCCTTGCCAGATGTTGGATGCTGCACCATCCCTCTGGACCACCGGTCACCAGCATCCGCCTCCCATCAGCCACACGCCCCCCTATAGCCGAAAGAATTTCTAGTATGCGAATCGTCTCGCTCTCCTTTTTCTTCTCTCTCTCTCACACAAGGGACCACTTATTTCCTAGCAAATCCCAATATTATTTTGATTTCCATGCGATTCGCATATAGACCCTTTTATTTATTCCTTTTATATAGGTCACTTCTATATATCACCATTTCCAAAAAAAAAATTTGAGCATATTGTATACTAACGATAAAATTATACTTTAAAGGGAAAATCGAAAAAAATTAATTTCCTCGCTTATGAATAAGGCATTTCATTTTAGCTTTTATTTAAAATTTATTAAAAAATAATATGATTTAAAATATTTTTACTTTCTCTTACCCTATATGGACCCTGTTATGCAATAGTGTGTCAAGCGCCAAAAAATTAAGAAATTGGGTTAAGCACGGAATATTGTTTCAAATGCTATAATTAATAGTATTTTTTATGAAATATGTCCTAAAATAATTTATATTTAATGTTACTTGCAAAATTGACAAAAAAAATTATATATAATCCAGTGGCGTATTCAGGGGGGGGCCGGGGGGCCGGGCCCCCCAAAGCCTTCTCCAAAACAAAAAAATACCTAATGTTTTCCCTATGATTTTTTTTTTTAAATAATAATTTTATTAACTCTCATAAATTCTAAAAACTAACAAAAAACTTATAAATAATTGAAAAAATCTCTAATATTTACGAATTTTGTATTAAAATTATTTTTTATTGCAAGAAAAAAATTTTTTTTTATTTGTTTTTATTTATAATTATTATATTATCTAAAAAAAATTTCTCCACTTGAAGTTTCTTGGAGAAGGGGGGGGGGGGGTTAATAAAAATTTTGGGCCCCCCCCAAGCAGAAATCCTGGCTACGCTACTGATATAATCCAATGTAAACAAAAAACTTCAATGTTAATTTAAACTCGGTAGATGGCTCTTGACACACTAATGCGTAACAGGGTCCATATATGAAATAGTTCCTGGATGACCGAGCTGGAGATCGATGTTATTTTTTATATAAAATTGGAAAAAACTAAAAAAGTAAAGTATTAGTACTTGAGGTTTCTCAAAGACGAGATCAATCGTACTTTGTTTTATATACCGCGAATAGCAAATATTTAAAATTTCAAAGAAATTAGTAAAGGAAATTCAGAGAAAAATGGAAAAAACTAAAAAAGTATATCAGTAAAGTACTAGGCCTAGTACCCAAATTTTCCCAAAGATGAAACCTAGTGTAATTTCATTTTTGTACCGATTATAGTATATATTTAAAATTTGAAAAAAATTGTTAGAGCCGTTTTCGAGAACTGATGTGCTTACAGACAAACATACATTGCTCGTTTAATAATACTGTATTAGATTAGATTAGATAGATAGATATAGAGAGAAGTATTGCGATCATGTCAAAAATTCGATGTCGAAATTTTGATGGATATACATGTTTTGACCTCCAAAAAAGTGGGTCCCGCAAATTGGTCTGTACATGTATGTTTTTTTTTTAGTTTGAGTTTTAAATAAGGTGTTTTTCCCTGTAATGATATTTTTTCTATGTTTAAACTTATCAGTTAGAATCGTATATCCTAAAAATTTAATATGCTATTTTCCCATAAAAAGAACATAATCATTTTGATAAGATTTCCAAGATACTATCGAGGTATATAAATATAGCTATATTAGATACTATTAGGAAATGTTATTTCTTCATTCTTATCAAACGTGAAAAAATAATGATCCAATTTTAATCAAATTTTATTATATCAATTTTAAAGTATCTGGCTGAAATCCAAAAGTTAAACGAAATTATGCCAAGTTTGGGTTACAAAAAAAAACAAGAAAATTTAAAAATCATATTAGAAAATTATTACCCTAAGGAATCCCTTGTTTGGGGTATAAAAACTTTGATGAAAAGTGAATTTTTGCGATGTTAGCAGTTAGATGAGTATACTGAGTCATAGTCAGGTAAAAAGTTAACATTTTTATGTTGTTTGTACATAAGATGCTTTAAAATTTTTCTGGTCTCATTTACCCAACACTTAAAAAAAAAAAAATTAATAAAAAAAAACAACAATAAAGTAAAATAATTTAAAAAAGAGGGTTAACAACAGTTCCAGAATAAAGGGTGAAATTTTATATTTTTATCTTGCTTTACAAAGTATAAAACTGTCCATTTGAGAAAAAAAAAACATTAATGTGACCAAGTGATAGGGTTTTGTTTGTTCATCTCTAAAACGTTGTTTTTATTAAACATCTCACTATAAAATAAAATATCGAGCAATATTTATTCATAACTTAGATATTGATTTAAATATATTTTTATCTGACTGACTGGTGTACCCCCTTATGTCCCCTTTGTAATTATGAATGTTGACAATATTTATGACCGACAACCATGGCCGTAGCCAGAGAAAAAATAGGGAAGTTCAAACGCTCCCTGAAATCTAGAAAAAATAAATGAAATATGATAGAAAAGGAAATAATGTTTTAAAATTTTCAATTATTAAAAATTATAAAAAATATTTTATATTCATTAGAATTAATTGTAAGCTAGGACAGTGGCGGAACAATGATTTGCGGGGGTGAGGTTTGATTTTTTCCAACAAACTTTTCTGTTTGGCTTTATGCAGGTAATTTAGGAGATTTTATGCTTAATAATAAGTAAAAAAAAAAATGCAAAAGTATTTTTTTAATGAAAAGCAAGAAAGTTTTTAAGACCAAAACTTTACTAGGTGATATGTTTCGATATAGTTATTTTTGAAAAAATCTAAAAAAACTAAAAAAGCAAATTAGTAAAGTACTAGTTCTCTTTGGCCTATTTTATACCAAATTCTCCAGACGCCTACGAAATGGTTAGCTTAAGTATAAATTTTGAGTAACGAGAGATTTTTTCGTTCTTGAATTATTTAGTTAACCCACATTTTTTGCTATTTCACATGAAATTCATTAAATTTATTGTGAAATTAAATTAAATTCAAGCTAAAAGAGAACCCCTCTCTTTTAATCGCAATTTTAAGAAAAGCAATAAAACAGGTATTTAAAAGCAATAAAATCTCTTTCAGAGAAATTTAGATAAATGTTTTGATATTTTAACTGGAATAGACGTTCGGGGAATTCAGGATTTCTTAACGATAAATCTAATGAATTTCAAGTGAAATATCAAAAAATGTGGGTTAAGGGAATTACTCAAAAACGAAAAATCTCTCGATACTCAAATTTTATACTTAAGCTAACTACCCATATCGCACGCGTCCCCGACGAAGGGGTACTGTTAGTGTACTGATGAACTTTCCTAGTTTTTTTTTTTTTTTTTTTTGGAAAATTCGTGTAGGAGACCACGAGTTACCCGAGCTAAGACTATAAAATTTATTCTCTTTCCTTTTTCTCTTCCCTAATAAAGCTTCAGGCCTTGCTATCAAACCAAGAAATCGGTTCCATATCTATTCATAGAAAAATTACTACCAAATGTTTTCCTGAATTATCAACGTCACATAAAATTAGGAAAACAATTTTAAAGTCTTTGGTCTCTAGAAAAAAAGCAATTGATCATTTATTTGAAAGAGGATAAAATCCAGATGACTAAGTTGAGCTTTATCTTTGTTTTTATTGCTTTACTTTTATTGTTTTTATTATTTATTATAAATCAAGGTAAATTCTATCTTATTTTAGTTTTTTTTTTTTTTTTTAATTTTTTTCTATCTTTAATTTATTGCATATCTTTTCTTTTTTTTTATGAAAAAAGCTTGTGTAGCCATTTATTTTGAAAGCATCAAAGAAAAGCGACTATATAAAATTTCTATAAAAAAATCTTATTACAACAGAATGACATCCAATTTCACTCAAATTTATAAAATAGAGAGTTGTAAGAAAATATTGAGACCTTAAACCTAGTCTCTTTTCTTTTTATTACTAGACACACATTTTCCATTCCGGAGTCAAACTCTATTTATTTATAAGCTCTCTTGTTTATTTATTTATTATCCAGCAATCTGAAAAATATTGTTTGAAATTTGAAATATTAATAGGCCTATTATAATACAAAGGGTCTTTTTAAAAAACCACTGTGTATTCATAGATACTCTACACTAAAGAAGTGAAACTTCTAAGAAAAATTCACATTAACGATAGAAAATTGAAACTGTTCATTCACCATCTATTGAATTTTTTATTTATTAGCTATGTATTAAATGTGTTGAGTCTAGTAGTTTTGGCGGCACTCGCTCAACCGGAGTGGAGCTTTTCATAATGCCTTTGTGCATGCATTATCTCTGCATTTTGTCTCTTTTTTTTAAATCTGATAATTCATGTAATATTTAATAGATTTTCCCTCTCAACTCAATCAAATTCAATTGATTTTGGTTTTCATTTGGAGTATAGGCCTATCTTTTTATTAAAATATTGAATTCTACGAACCAAATATTTGTCATCTGAATATTCATTATGCAAAATTGAATAGGAGAGGTTAGTGTTTGTATCATCAAGAGATCATTCATTAATTTTTGAATCAATTGTTTACACACTAAGGAGGAATTAATCATAAATAAAATCAAATTTGTTATTTCGGGATATAAGCTGTTTTTGTTGTTCTCTCTACAATGTTATTTGATTAGAGTATGTCGATACTTAAAAATATTTGATCAATTCTACGTTTCTTTTATTACTCTTCTTTATATCAACGATTAAAAAAGACTAACAATTGTAAGTTGTTTTATAAAAAACACTTAGACATCCATATTTATTTAGTACAACTACTGGTATAAAATTTTTTCACCTCGTTCAACGATAAAGCGAGTATAAAAACTTTAGAAAACCTTTTGGCTGTTGGAATCAAACTATTTTTATGGGTATTGAAGTAATAAATAATTTATTATTATAGGTCCGTAAATAATAATATTGTAGGAAAAGGTAAATTACTACGATTTTTGGCAGTAAATAATAATCAATTCTGGTGAGTTTTATAGTATTATATTCAGTTTATTTCTGATATTGATGTTAATGTATCCGAAATATAAGTATTATAAAACTCACCAGAATTGCTTTTTGATTTACTGGCAAAAATCTTACCTTCCCTACAATTGATTTGTTTCTATAAAGTTTTTCACGTTCAAAAAATATTTTATGTATTTTTTTTTCTATTCTCTATTAATATTGAAGTATGGGCGTAAAATCAGCTTATAAATTTCTATAAATTTAAATGACTCTTTCTGATCTTGGCAATATTGATCCTTGAGTGAAGGAAGCAAGAAACTCTAACAAAAATATTTGCTCACTGTTATCGGAAGATTAGAACATCAAAATCAGGCGAAGTCTGCATCTGCCCTTTGCGAAAACATCACCAAAACTCTCTCACCCTCTCTTGGCAAAATATAAATAGTGTTTTTTTTTATATTTTGCCCCCCCCCCTCCCCCCTTCTCTTCCCAGAACACGTGCAGTATGGATAGAAAGTACTTTCATTAGTTTTTTATTTGATCATTTATCAAAATATATCACTTGTCGATTGCGACGTCTCGGTTGAGTTTAATTTTTTTCTTTACCAACTCCTTTAGCTACCAGAATATGTCTTTGCTTTCTTTTAATTTTTTTACTTTCCAAAAAAAAACCCTCATTTTTGATATTGCTTTAATGAAAAACAAAAACTTTAAACCCAAACAATTGAAAACGCCACAATTTATTTATTTATTTTTTTTTTTCATCAAGATTAGATTTATTTTATAAACCAGGTGACCTAGATGTATTTATCCAAGGGAAAAATGTTATTTAAATAAATCTAAATAGAATTGTTTTATTAAGGAGCATAAAATTTACGAGGTTATAATAATAAAATAAAATCCTTTTTCCTTAAGGTAGTAAGAGCAAGCGAATATTGCCGATTAGTTAAATTGATAAAGGTTTTTTTTTTTTTTTTTTTGCTTTATAATTAAGTAATTAAGAATTTGAAAAGAATATTACCAAAGTTTGAAAAAAAAAATTCTTTTTAAGTGTTGCAAATATAAGTACGGTATTAATAACACTAAACTTTTATTCAATTCTGTGACGTTTTTGGTTACCTTTATGTTAGTGTAGCTGTAACAGTTTAACATAAAGGTAATTAATAGCACTATTCGGCAAAATGAAATTTTTTTCTAGCCCCGACATAATTCCTTCAGATTCTTAAGTAAAATGACCTCCTGGATCCAAATATGACCTCTACCCCATTTTCGGGGGAGAGCCCCCTACTTATTTCCACCCCTTTTCGTTAATCTTAGGAACATGAATAAAATTTGGAGGGATGAAAAAAATATTTCAGCTTTAATATTTCTTCTGGAGGCCTAGAGAGGGGAAAAGTTGAAAAACATGATCATTTGGATCCAAGGGGGATGGGGGAGGATTTTAAATTACAAAAAAATCATTAAAAATGATCGATTTTTTCTGTTTTTTTTTTTTTTCTTTTTTCTCGCAGTTTTTTCATTGCTTTTCTACATATTCCAGCTAACAGACCTCTCTCACCCTTCCTTAAACATCTCTATATATATAGTATAAAGCAGGTGAGGTCAAGGGCGGATACAAGGGGGTAATTACCCCCCTGAGATTTGAAAAAAATACTTTTTTCCGAAAAAAAATGTATTTTTAATGTAAAATTTTAAAAATTAATACTTAAAAATTTGATTTGTATTTATATTCCGGCAAACAAGTACAGAATGCGCCTTTAAATTACAGAAATTAAGAAAAAAATGTGTGCTGTTCGACCAGTCACTCCAGATTACCCCCCCCCCCCGAGAAACACCTCTGGATCCGCCACTTGGTGAGGTATGAACGATTCCGAAGCTCTCGCAAGAAGATGTAAGATTCACAGTTCCACGCTGCACAGTTGGTCAAATTTGCAAATATTGAAGGACAGGGGTATATATAATTTTAAATTTGTAAAGATCAGCCAAAAAAATGAGTGTTTTAGCAGCATATTTGCGAATTCGACCGACTGTGCAGCGTGGAGCTCTTAGTTAATCTTCCATCACCTTGTGACGGCTTCGGGATCGGGGATGCTTCACCCTCTTTATCCTATACTGGTATATACTGTAGTTTCTCGAAATGTAAAACAAATAGAAAATTCGTTCGGCCATATCTCGGTTAATATTGAGTTTACAAATTCTATTTAACAACCAAATTTTAGCAAATTTTATGCTCTACAACTTTCTAATCTATTATGGTGCAGTTAGTTAAGACGTATAAGCGAAAAACTGAAAAAAGTGGGGGTTTTGCACCCCCCTCTTAGGGGAATGAAATAACACCCCCTCAAGCAAACTTTAAAAGCAAAAAATGGAAATTTAAGGGTTTTCGGAGTCTAGAATCAAAATTCCAGCATTAGAAGAGAATTAAAAAAAATAAAAATTTTTTGTTGACCTGTGTAATTGAATCTATAATTGGAAGGACACGTATACTTTTTATTTTAATTATATTCGGACAATTTGATCCTTAAAGAATATTTTATTAAGATCTTAGGTCTACCTGTTTATATTTAAACCAAAATTAGTTTTCTGTGTTGACCGTTAGTTCGCATCCAATTTGTGATATCTTGTGATTATTTTTTCGTGAACAAAAGCGAACCTTTTCATGAATTTTCCATTTTGTTCTTTCTCTATGTTCCATCTTCCTTTTCCGATAAAAACGGCAACCAACCCTGTGTGCTTAGAAGAATACAGGCTTGATTAAAAAGCACCATTTCCTCGGATAATTCTATTTCTTTTCGTCGGTGACTCGGTTTATTAGTTGATATGAAAGCTTCCCAGGCTTTTAGAAAGAAACACAAACTACCCCCCCTCTCTGGTTTTAGCTTTTTTCTACTTTTCTCAATTTAGCTTGATGTTTATAATCAAATAAATCTATTATTTATTTTTATATATTATATGAAGGTATAAAAAAAAGATGAATATAGGTTGAGATATAAATCGAGTAAATTTGGAAAGAAAAATCCGGATATTAGAGATTTGATAATAAATAAGAAATGTGATCTTTTTAATTTCAAATGCTACAAGATTGCTAACAAATACAAATTATGCTTTTGGAATTATATAGAGATTGAATTAGGGGAGAAGATTAATTTATCAAATCCTTTCTCATTATTACAAATGCTTCATGTTTTTTTTATACACTAAGATAGATCTCTATGCCAATATTATTCTCCCCACTCTTCATTCCTCTAGCAATCGCCCACGTTGCTTCTGGTCTGTTATTTTTTCCTTTTATTTCGATTCAGAATCCCAGGAGTATTAAGGATAAGATGATTAAACGAATAGGTGGAAAAATTAGTTTTTATTTATTAATGTAAGTTAGGCAACCAAATTGACTAATTTTCTAATGAATTTTTCGATTAATTACTCTAAATCAGCAGAAGAGAATTCTTCTTTACCTCAAAGATAATACCTTATACCTTCATACCTTTATTAGTCCTTTTAGAATAAATAATGTAACATATTGAAAAAAAAGAATGAGGATGGGCTTAAAAAAAAATTGCTTTTTGAAATTTGGAAATAGGCTACATTATATTTAATTTAATATTTGTCTTATGAATTTAAAAGTTTTTTTTTAGCCTTTTGTGCATCTTAGGCCATTTAAACTTTAAACAATACTTATTATTAATTTATTACGATATATATTTCGGTTCAGGGATTATTTATTCCATTTGGTACCCAAATAATTTAAATAAATTCATCAGGCTGTCTGGGAACTGAGCCCACTCCTCTTAGCTTTTAGATTATCAATTTGTCAACATCTCTAACCTTTCAGCCCCATGAAGTCTGGAGTTGATTATTCAATAGCTAAAACCTTAACTGGACAATTAAATATAAATGATTATTTTTATCCTCATTTAAGGTCTTGATCAAGATGATAAGGAATAAATCCCAAAGAAGAATGCAGCTAATTATATTTCATTTAGTTTTAATAAAAATCACTTGCTAACGTTTCGGTTCGGGTTTGAACCATCATCGAGCTACAAACATGGAAAATAATACAAAAGATGTTTTTTGTTTTACAAATCATTTGAAAAGACATAATAAATTAGTTAATCATACCTTGATTTTTCTTTATGTTTTTATACAATACATTCAAACTATTATGGAGGAAGGATAGAGCAAATTAATATTATAATATAAAAATAGTGAATATAATCTCAAAATATCTTTATGTAGTGGCAGGAAATAGAGCCTAGTACATAGGAGTAGGACGATACTTAGGCAATGCAAGGTTTTTGTGATATTAAAGAAATTATTTTATCGCACATGCCCATGAGAAGACGCATAGTGCGCATATCAGTAACGGAGACTGACTTTTATGCAAATTTTTTGAAAATATTGCCATATAAGAGAACGACTGATTTAAAATCTCTTTTAAAGTTGACAGTGTTGTTTAGATATATATAGATGGATTCCAAAATCAGTCTCCGGTACCAATTTTCTTCCACCTGCAGAACCTTTACAGACTCAAAATTAAACCATGGGTGATCTGTCGCATGCTTAGACAAAGCCACTGTAGCATCTTTATTTTTAACGTTGGACTTGTGTTGCGATATTCGATTGCCCAAATATTGCCGGGTCTCGCCAACATACGACATCTCACAATCCACACAGTCAATCTTATATATAAGGTTAGATTTTTTATACAAAGGTGTTGTAAACTTATTATTAAACATATAAGATAAGGTGTTGGAAGGTCTGCAAGCTATCTTGAGATTACAATTAATCCTACATAAATATTTTTCACCGTTTCAGACAATCCAGGTATATAGTTAAACTCTTAAAGAGTTTGGTTTGAGTTTACAGTATCAAGTGATCATCAGTTGTTGAGTTTATGCATTTATACATGGGGGGTATTTTTCTTATTATAATAAATATTAATCACCTTAGATACAAAACACTTAGGTAGTTATTTGCATATAAAATGTCTTTTATCTTTTTAACAACTTCTACATGAAACTCACAGTCAGAAAGTCTAAGTGCGCGATCAATTAAATTGTATATAAGATTTTTCTTATGAGATAACGGGTGATCTGAATAATAGTTCAACATTCTGTTAGATTTTACATTCTTTCTGAACCACGTGGTTTTGACATTTTCACCCACTCTAATCAATTGTAAATCTAGGAAATTAATTTTTCCATTTATTTCCAATTCAGTAGTGAATTTTATTTTATCATGAAAACCATTTAATACTTCAAGGGTTGAGTTGATTTCGGAGTTGACCCTTCGGTAAGAGAAAGTTGCGCACTGTGCTGGTCACACCAGATTTTTTGTGTCGAGATATATTTAGTTTCCCATAGCACCTTAGTTTCAAACTTGCATTTTAAATGTTGACTGCTTGAAATAAACTATGGTTATTTTTCAAAATTTTAATCTCATATTTGGACATTTTATACACAATATAGAATCGTAAATAAATACAAAATTTCATAAGAATTGGAAAAAAAATTTTAAACGCGTAAAAGTTCCAAAGGGGACCCCTTTTGAATCGAAATTAACATACAAATCCCTATAGGAAATTAACATTGTTTCTATGCGAAGATAAGGTGGAAAGGGAATTTAAAAAGAGTAGAGACAGGCGATAATGTTTGCAAGTGAGAGAGAGACATATATGTTTTCTTTGAAACAATTAAAGACACAAATAAATTTAAAAAAAATGGGAATTTAAATAATAATTGATTTTTAATCTAATAAAAAGAAAAAGATTTAAATTCCGTTACCATGGCAACCATTTCTATCTTTCCTATGAAGAACAAGAGTAAAGTGGTCTTCAGAAGATTTCAACGGCAAAATGAGAATATACATTTTAAAGAGCATCTAAAAAATAATTGATTTTTGAATTTTAAAAAAAATCCTTGGAGGGAATTTTGAGAAAATCGAAAAAAACTGAAAAAGTACATCAGTAAAGTACTAGTACTTTTTGGCGATTTTGTTCAAAAGCTTATTTTGAGATTCTTCAAAGGTACTTAAGTTAAATATAAAATTTCAACCCGTAGCTCAACTCCTTCATGCTAAAAAATGGTTCCACACATACAGACACACAGACACACAGACATACACACACACACACAACCAATTTCGACCCACTTTTTTGGACTCAGGGCCTCAAAACATGTATATCCATCAAAATCTCGACATCGAATTTTTGACGATCAATACTTTCTCTCCTATATACTTCATATATAGGCTAAGAGAAAGAAAAGTAAATAAATCATTTTTGGAATAAAAATACATTTTTCAACTCGAATAAAATTTTTATTACTAGGGTTAAAACCAATTAGTTGAATTTTTATATCATAGGGAATCTATGTTATAAAAATTCAACTAATTGATTTGGAAATTTATAGATAAACGATAGAGAGCATTCTAAGAAATTCATTCCAACTATCGCCTTTTGTAGGCAGTTATATTGAAATTCAGAAGCAAACGGGAGTGAAATGAAAAAAAATCATTGCCCAAGCACAGGAGGTCATTATAGCCTGGCAAATATTTGCCCATTTCTCAGTCAAAGGGTTTAATTAAAAATTCACCATTACTTGGCATTTCAGAATTGAATATTTGAATATACTAAACACGCTGACGTCTCGTTTTAATAGAGGCTTTTTTTTTAAACTTTCTAAAAGAAAAATTTTTTCTGCTTTAATTTTTTTTTATTTATAAAGGTAATTAATAAATAATTACATGAAAATGAAATAAATGAAGAGGAAACATAAGAATGTTTCATTTTATAAACATTTTGCAAATATTTTGCTTTTCTAAATGATTCCATTTATTTAAGGCTTCATTTTAAACCAATTATAATTTTTTATGCGCTAAATTATTTTTAGTAGTTTGTATTTTAAATATTCCAGTGATATATTTATTTATTGTTGACAAAAAAAATGAATTGAGTGAGTAAAAAAATTGCAGCAAAAAAGTCATTCACTTGTCAAATGAATTATCTAAATAAAACAAAAAATTGAAAAAAAAAATTATATATATATATATATATATATATAGAATATATCTATATATTCGTTTTCGAAAATCACTTTTAAAATATACAATTTTTTTTTTTTTTTTGTAACGGGTGCATAAGGTCCAAAACCAGGAACATGCAGCCAGAAAGAACATAGTTAGGTAAAAATAAATAAATAAACATTGTATAATATATTATTGAAAATATACCTTTAATATAACTCTATATATTGATAAAATTCACTAAATACAGGTATATTCTTGGGGTAATAGTTACGGTAACAGTTACAATTTTTGAAATATTTAAGAATTAATTTAATTTGTGGAAATTAAGAAATTAAACGATTTATTTTATTTTTTATTTAATTTAAGGTCTTTTTCACCATCGATGGCTACTTATTTCAATTGGATTGCTAGCCAAATTAATTGAAATAAATTTTTGTCGCAGGAGATGGGATGCGAACCCTTGACCTTTGTTATCTGAAGCTACTGTATTTGTTTTAAAAATAAATAATTATTTTCTTTTTAATTTCTCTGTAGAGTGCAAACAACGTACTTTTCAATAACAATTTTGAATAAGGTTGCAACGTGCTACTGAAACGTCGACTAGGAAATCAAAATTTCTTTCGATTTGCATAACTTCAAAATACTTTATATGCAAGAGAAGAGGGAGATAGATTTTAGGGGGTTATTAAAAAAAAATTATTTCATTATTTTTTATTAACTTTTCTTATGATGTGATTAAACATTAAATATTTTTGCTAACCATTATTATTATTTATTTACTAACATTTCTACATCAAAAAATATTTATTTAATAATTAAAATATTATAAAACAGTTTTTTTTTTTTTTTTTTTGAAGCTCTGGTGGAAATGCTTTAAACTCGACCCACATTTATCCGAAGTAGTAGGGTATTCTTTTTTTTTTAAGGGTTGTAAAATGTTTAAAGTGCGCAAATTCGTTTACCTATTTTTTACATTTAAAATAAATTTTCATAGAACAATATTGATGTTTGAATAAAAAACATTTGACTGGAAGGGGCGAATAAAAAAAACATTAAAAAAAAAAATACTTTTATAACAAAAATAAATATTAAACTTTACATACTACTATTTTATTTGATAATTATATAATTTTTTTTTTTTTTTTTTTTTTTTAAGTAAATGAACCATAATTATCTTTTTTTATTTCATAAAAAATATTTTTTTTATTAATTGGAAGAACATTCGTTTATCTTGTAATATGATTCGAAATATTATTTAAAATAGCCTATGTAAAAATTAAACATGCTATAAACTTTTTAAAATAAAAAAAAAAAAAAAAATTAGCTCGCAAATTCAGTTTTATTTTAATATGAGTGAATAAATAAAATGCAGTAAGCCATTGTAACGCGATTACGTTCTGTTACTTAATATATTATAAAATGTTTGCTTCTCTACACCGATTATTAAACCTATTACAAATGATTATTTTGTTTATTGACCGATTGTTATGAATTTTAGTTTTTTTTTACCTGACTGCCCATCAGGACTTCTCCCTGTTTCTCTGTACATACATACAAGACAAAGATTGTATCATTTGTAAATAAGGTCCCTCAAAAATTTACAACGTAATCTATTTTCCCGAAGGCGAGTTTGCCACTTGGCCAAATCTTATAAAATAATATTGATTCAACCTTTCATGAAGGACATTTTTAGATCTTGATCTTTCTTTTGCACAATTGATCATTTTTATTCAGCAAGTTTTTTTTTTAGAAATAAAATCATTTTATGAAAATTGTTCTATCTGCCTGGAAAGCTCCTTTCAGATATGATGACTTAAATTTAAAAACAAACCCAAATGCAAAAAAATTATTTCAGTAGTTGCTTGATTTGTTGTGGCTTCTCTGTATTTTGGGTTACTTCTTTTTGATTTCAAAAAAAAAATGTCCAGGCGACATAATTGTAGGCTATAAATCGGATTCAAATGGTTAGAAATATGACCACTAAAAATTTCTCTACTTTATTCTTTTTTTATTACCGCATAAAAATTAACGAAGGAAATAACCCTTTCAGAAGTTGCTTCGTGACCAATAAATCCTGTCTTGAAGATGGGCTGAATGAGAGCTTAAAAGCTCTGCATGAAAACTTGAATTTTTTCTCGTTTAGTCTTGCTGATAAATTTGGAACTTAGAAAAAAAGACCCTAAATTTTATTAAATAATAGGTGATAAATTTCTATAAACCTTGTCGCTTGTTCGGCAATTTCTTGGATGAACTATGAAATTTATTTTTGTATATAAAGCAGAGGGATGAAAACACCTTAGAATTAGGTATTTTGGGGTTTGATTGTGCATGAACATCCGGGCTCAGTAATCAGTAAATTAGTATATTTTACCCTAAGGTGCGTTAAATTCTTGAAGCAATATACAATTTCTTTTGATAACTCGGACACCGTATATAATTTTATTTAAATAATTCGAGATCTATTCATTTAAATAAGATATTAATATTCAATGATTATATCTCAATTCGGATTTGACTAAATACTAATTTATTCACACTTTGTTAAATATAATTTTATATAATCGAACTGAAAAATATGATTGACAAATAATTATGAAAAATAAGGAATATGAACAGATTTATGCTGAGGAACTTTGACAGATGATACAATTTAATCTATCTGATCTTTTGAATCAGAATTCAAGGCGCATGTCTTTATTCTATCCTAATTATCCCACGGAATATTATTTAAACCCCCTAGCAGAAGAGGCGGAAACTCTACCACTGAGCTATGGACAAGCAAAAATAGTATTAATGACCAAGTTACATTCAAATGCTTAAACCCTAATTAAAATAGAGAAGGGTTATTAAAAATCTATCTTTTCTTAATAGTTTATTTTCATATACAAATAATTTTTTTTTTTACGAGAGCAGCAATTCAAAAAGATTCAAAACTTATAAATTATTAATAGTGTTTCTAAAAACACTTATGTTTATATTGATATTACTGATTCTGGATATCCTTCTCATCTCTTTGGCGGATTTTTATTAAAAGCTTATTTTCACGCGATGTCTAACTTAAAATATAAACTTTCAGCCTAGCTCAATTCCTTAAAATTGAACACAGACAGACAATTTTATTTTGTAAATTGTTGAACTTGTTCCAGAGTGCATGATTTTTTTAAAGGATTGCCACGATCAAAAAAATTTTTTTTTTTTTTAGATAAAAAGAAAATAATAGGTGAATTTTATTGGTCATTTTCTGACCACTCGAGCCGATTTTATAGCACACGATTGATTTCTTTTTTCTTTTGCAAATTAAATTCAATTTTTAATCCCTTATTCAAAAGTGATTCGAAAATAGCCTCTTAACTCTGAGGAAAGAAAGAAGTCAGAATGCAATTTACAAGCAAAAAAAAAAAAAAATCTTATAGTATGTGCTTCAATGAGAAGTCATTTTTATTTATTTTTCCCTTTTCAAAGGACATGATCAGAAATATAAAATAACTCTCGTGGGATCCGTTTCTTTTAAAACGACACAACGGTTTGTTTTTGTTTTTTTTTTTTTTTACGTAAAACAGATTGTGAGCACATTTCGTAAAATTTTACAATAAAGCCCCCAATAGAAGAGACAATTATAGTTAGAATTTTATAGACATCCCAGGGGTTTTTTCAATTACGACTTTTCTAAACCTATGCAAATACTTTACGTAGATTTATTGATGTATTTTTTTTATTAGTACTTTTCTCCTAACGTAATTAGTATTTTAAAATAAAATTATAATTAAATTCTAAAAGCTTTTTTTTTTTACAGGTGTTCATTTATTTTAGAACAAAACTTTTTTTTCGGCATATTTAAATTTTATAAATAACTTTTTATTAAAACACGTAGCTCATAAAAACAATTGAATAATTTAAATATTTACATAGATTAGATTTAATATTAGAGGAGAAGGTCCAAATTTCGGCTACTGTTTACTTTTTGTGTTATAACTTTTGTTAGAATGAATATTATTAACTCTAACCATGATAAAATTGTACATTCAAAGGTTTTCTTTCGATAAACTATTTAAAAAGCTTTAAAATACCTTTAATTTTATTTTTTTTTTATCACTTAAAAAAATATTCAAAATCACAAATTTTTGAGATGTGGTCTAAATTTGGGCTAGGCCAAAATAAACTAGAATAAAACAATAAAATATGTACAAATATTTAACTCAAGATCAAGGGCGGATCCAGAGGGGTTTCTCGGGGGGGGGGGGGGTAATCTGGTGTGACTGGTCGCACAACACACAATTTTTTCTTAATTTCGGTAATTTAAAGACGCATTCTATACTTGTTTGCCAGAATATAAATACAAATCAAATTTTTAAGTATTAATTTTTAAAATTTTACATTAAAAATACATTTTTTTTAGAAAAAAAGTATTTTTTTCAAATTTCGGGGGGGGGTAATTACCCCCTTTACCCACCCCCTTGTATCCGCCCTTGCTCAAGATGTATTTATTATATTCAGATAATTGTATATATAATGAGCAAGTGCCTCTTTGTATGGGGTGCCAGTAATGAGTCAAGACCTTACGGCTTTACGTCCTTTGTTTGTTTTTTTCCTAGTAGCCCGAATTTAGACCTTCACTATGGCGTCGGTTTGAGGTTAATAAAAAATTCTACAGTCGGTTGAGAGCTTGGAATTATATCGATTATGGTACCTTAGGGTATCTTTAACCCAACTATTTACGGAGAGTAATATATTCAAAGTTTTAGACTATTCAGTAAATTAAAAAATGCATACCTGTAAAAGTTTTCAATTGTCGAAAATCGAAAAAATTACCACCACTCAAACAACTGTCACTGAATTGCGCAGCTTCTTCAACCATGCAATGGGCGTTCCCTGAGAAGTTGTTTCATACTATCGGGGCTACATTGCAGCATCTCCTTACACTGATTACAGTACTAGCCAGAATTTGGACCCTAGCCGAAATTTGGACCTTCTCCTCTATTAATCTCTAGTAAAAAATTATATTGATATTTTTGTATATTTTTATTCTAAAAAATCATTTGATCTATTATAGAATAATAAATTGGTATAAAAATTAATTAAACATCAACAAAAGGATTAGGGAGGGGGGGGGGGGGAGGCAATTCAAACTACACATCCACAAAATTTCAAAAGGTAAAAAAGTGTTGTAATATATATTCCTGTATAAGTTTATTAATATAATACTGTAGTTAAAATTTTAAATCGCTGTTAGAAATTATCCAAAATATTTTATTCATTTGAGAGGTGGTGGGGGGCAATCAAACAATCATCTCTAATTTTACCAACAGACATAATCTAAAATTAATTAATAAATAATCTGTCGTAATTTTGCCCCTATCGAGATTACACCATATTTTAAAAAAGATCTAACCATCCATATTTAATAAAATATCCGCTACGTTTTTTTTAAAGATAGGTCTATTTTCTTTCCATAAATTTATTCACATACAGAAGACACCTTTGTCACAATAAGGGAATATTCTTTATGTCTTTCCATAGCGATATTCCAGCCGTTACAAAAAGAGAGATGACTCTCCTTTTATCATAGAAATTGAGACAAATCCCAACTTGTATTGAAGATTTATTTCATTAAATATATTTATATTTAATGAAAAAATCTATGATAGAAACGTGCTTTGAAATCATATAGCCTAGTAATGATTAGATTGTCTTCTCTTTCGATACTAAATGTGTTTTATACAAATTTTCTGTTGTTTTATTAATAAATGCATCAAGATCAAAGTTAACTTTTAAATAATAAAAACCAATATTTTTAATAAATTTTTTATGGCCCTCGGGGCATGGCGTAGAGGTTAGCGTGCTAACCTCATATACCAAACGTCGCGGGTTCGGATCCCAGGCAGTCCGATGATTCTATTTAAGCCATTTGGATACCAGATGGCTTAAATAGAAATGCCTGACCCCACAATAGATATATTCTCTACAACGGTTATCGTCAAAGTCTTATATGGCCTAAGTTGCCGAAAAGACTGTATGAATGTGTGTGTGAATGTGAGTGTGAATTCAGAAAAAAAGTGTGAATGTTTAAAAAAAAAAAAAAAAAAAAAAGGGGGTTCAAGAACGACGTCTAAACGTACTTTAAAAAAACAACTAGACTATTATAAGAAATTTTTAAATGCGCTTTTTTTTAATGATTTAAATTCATAACAGCTTATTAGGACATCGAGCTATAATTTTTTTAATGACTTATTAAAAAATTATCGTAATTAATCAAGCAAATACAAAAAAACAATATGTCCCAATAATCTTTAATTTTTTTTTAAATTTAAAAATGAATTTATTGTTATTATTAATCACATATTAATTAGGAAATTTTTAAAATAAGCTTAGATGATTTATTTAAAATTCAACTGTCAAATTAGTTCAGCATTCTTGCAATAGATGGCAGGTTAGTCTAACAGCTGATCCCCTAATGGCCTATATTTATAAATTTTTATGCTTTTATATAATGATACATAATATATAATAACATTTACAAAGTATTTATTGTTAAAAGATCAATGAAAATCAACCAAATACATTAATTATTATTAACTACCATTCTGACATCTCTTGGCAAATTTTTGAATTACTTAATATTTGGGCATACTTTTTATTACATACTACGCCATCTTAGGGGGAAAACATGCGTAACACCTTCACTCCTGAGCCCCCCTTAAGATTATGGACAAAATATAGTCAGCGACTGCTTTCCACGATAAAATAATTTATTTGCAAATATTTCGGTATGCCTAACGCGAACCATTCTCAGTGCATCAAATTATACGATTGTGGAGCGGTTATGTTTGTAAAACGCTCCACAATCGTATAATTTGATGCACTGAGGATGGTTTGCGTTAGGCATACCGAAATATTTGCAAATAAATTATTTTATAGTGGAAAGCAGTCGCTGGCTATTTTTTTTTCTCTATAACCTTAATTTTTATGATTTAATTAATCCTTAGATCTTTTGGTTTACTTAAGTCAATTTATCTTATATCCTTCTCTATGAGTCAATTAAGAGAAACTGATTGATGGATTTCCAACAGAAGTTTTCGTATAAATTGCAAAAGAAGAAAAGGGTTGCAGAAAGTATATTTTATATTTTTTAAGATTATTGATGCGAAATTATCTTTTATTTCAATTCAATAAATAAACTACTTACTAAAAATTATTTTCAAAATTCAGACGATAAAAATTATACCCTAAGTAAAACATATAACACACCATATTATTTAATATGTAAAATCCATGCAGAAAAGTTAAGGTAATGTAATGGAAGGCTTCTGGCTATTATTATTCCTTAAATTATCCCTCTCTAAGCTCTAAACATAATCTTAATACCCCTCCTATATATAATAATAATAATAACATCAATAAACATCATAATAACTAACAAATAGCCTAACACTATAATAATATTTTTTTTTTATTTTTATTTTAAATATATATTTATTAAATAAGGAAAATAAAAAATGACATTATTCATTATTCCTATATATGAAGAGATAAAGTGTTAAAAAAAAGGCCAAATGTCTGCCATTTGTTAAGCTTAAATATTATTATTTGAGAGAAAAATAATGTTTAATTTTTTATGACTTAATACATGTATAAATATTTATATTTCGTGAAATATATTCCGTGTGGTGTAGCTAAAAATAATTCAAATGCAATTAAATTTAGTAAAAAAAAAGGGTTAATTTAAATTTTAAAAATGTGGCTTTTTTTGATAGCACTTTTAATTTCGTTGATGAATCTTATTGCTGTAAAAAAAAATTTAATTTAGATTAATAAATTGCGATATTAGCCTATATATTATAGAATTAAATAATATTATCTCTAAGTGAGAATATGGAGTATTCGTGTTGAGAATTCTGGCACTCTTGGGAGCTATTTAAAATTTTAATTAACACATTTATTTGTAAATTACAGTGCATCTCTCTCTCTATTTTTATCCCTAAAGAAATTTTTGTACATAAGCCTATATATTGTATTAACGAGGACAAAAGAGAAGTATAAATACTATCTTAATTAATAGAGATTGTTGCGAAAGACAAAAGCGCTTGTACTTGCTACAAATAAAAGAAAAATTCAAAAAATTAAATTTTTCTTTATTACCTATAGAAGGATTTGTTTGAATTAGAACGTATTGTAAATGCTTGGTTTAGAGCCCTTCTTTTACTTTCTATTATTAGGGATACGGTCATGGGCGTAGCCAGACATCTTGTTAGGGGGGGGCGGGCAACCCCTCGTTAGGGCGAGAGGAAAGGGGGGTATAAATAAAATATAGTCTACATTTTTTTTTGTGCCGGCAACCTTGGATAAAGATAGTCCACCCGCCGCGAAAGCGTGGAGGTTCTGGTTCGAGTCCAGGGGGAGAGTAATTTTATGCACATGTAAATTATTTTAAGCAATCGCAGGTTTATTTTTTTTTTAAAGTGAAACTTTATTTTGATCGACACAAATTTTTTCGTTTCTCTATCAGCATGTCGCGTTACAAGCCGTCAAAGGCCGTGACGCTTCAAGTTATGACGTCACAAACCATGACGTCAAAAATAAGAAAGTTGAAATTTAATATATATAACGATTATAAAAAATAATTGTGAGATTTAATTTTTCAATTTTTAAATTGATAAAATATAATTTTTAAAATAATTTAAAATGATTCAATTACTAAATGAATATTGTTCTCAGTTTTTAACATGCGTCTATTGATTTCCCTTATCATTCCCATTTTCCAATTATTAAGTTAAAATTAAAAACGCCATTTTAATACCCTTAGCCCTCGGGGCTGGCGTAGGGTTAGCGTGCTAACCTCGTATACCAAACGTCGCGGGTTCGGACCCCAGGCGTCCGATGATTTTATTTAAGCCAATTGGATACCAAATGACTTAAATAAAAATGCCTGGACCCCTATATGTATATTTATCAATAACGGTTATCGTCTAAAGTCTTAAATGGCCTGAGTTGCCGAAAAGACTGTGTGAATGTGTGTGTGAGTGTGAGTGTGAATGAGAAAAAAGTGTGAATGTTTAAAAAAAAAAAAAAATACCCTTAAATGAATAATTTTCTGAAAATTTTCAGTTAAAAGCCTACGATCCGAAAAAAAGTTTCACTTGCATCGTGGATTCATGCCACACAATGTTTTTTTTCTTAACCTTATTAAAAACAATCAGGATGGTTCCTTTAAGAAAAAATATAATGATATGAAAAAATATCTTTGCCTCTGTTTATTTATTTTTTTTTATAGAGTAACTAGGTAGATTACATAATTAAAATATTTTACCTTTTTAAAAAAAGAAAAAGTAAAAATGTTTTTCTCTGTCCGTTTTTTTTTTTTTTTATATTACAAAAGAGAAATTTTTATAATATTGTTAATAAAAAAAATTAGAATTTTTTAATTTTTCAGGAGATATTAGTATTTTAATTTAAAAAAATTGCCATTTATTTTCCTTTTTTTTTTTTTCATTTGGACAAATTTAAATGAATGAATTTTTCGCTCATATCAAATGAAAGGTTTATTAAAATTACCTCGTCATCATCATTTTGTTTTTAATTAAAATGAACCGAGAGGTCATGTAAAATTCAACGCATTTCTTATCTGCAAATTAAAATGATTGTTTATATTCAATTATAATTGCTCTAATCCCGGTCCAAATGAGCCAATTTAGATGTTGTTTATGCAAGTCTCAAAAACAGACGTCTCTCTCTCTCTCTATTTCTTCTTCAATATTCCATTTTGACTATTTCGTTTATTAAATGCGGTTGAAATTGGTCTTGATTCAAGGCGCTAAATAGCGCAAGTGGGCTTAATGCAATTATTCCATTTCGCAGAAGGTCCAGAACGCAGTCTGTAGATCATCGGATGAGAGGAGCCCTTTGCTTTATTACAACGCATGCGGTAATGGAAATGGTCCACGAATCTGGCCAGATAACACCCGAATGCCCTTTTGGCCAAGCCACCTATTTTCTTTATGCATTCCAAAGAACGAAACGCTAAGAGCTTCACATAAAATGCAAATGTCTTCTTTCATATAGTTTTGTATTTCTGAGAATACAGATCTCTCTTATTGCACGATGAAATTCAGAACAATTTATGATAAAATGTTTTTTGTTTTTTCTTCTAATCTAAAATTTGATTTTGAAGGAGAATATATTTTTATTAAGGTTGACTACCTCTGCTTTAAACTATAAATATATAAATTTTGTGAGTTTTTTATCTTAAACTGGCAAATATAAAGTGTTGGTTAAAACACCCACTGAAAAATTTGGGTTTGAATCTCATGAGTTCCTCATTGTAGAATCGTTATAATTATTTCCATTCATTTCAACTCACCCAGGACTGAGGACTTATTTTTTAAATATATTTTGTTTTTGAATGGCCTGAAGGTCTTTCACCCCTACTTATAGATCAAGACAAGGTTTATGAAATATTCTGATCTCACAATTATTTTTTCGTTATATATATTAAATTTCAACTTTCTTATTTTTGTCGTCACGGATTGTGATGTCATGACTTGTAGCGTCACGGCCCTTGACGTGACGTCACGGCTTGTAACGCGACATGCTGATAGAAGAGCCAAAAAATTTGAGAGGATAAAATAAAAGTTTCACTTTAAAAAAAAATAAATAAATAAATAAAAAAACCGCCCCCCCCCCGACAAAATTGCATTAATCCGCCCCTGCCTCCGACGGAGAGATCAAATTTTTTGAAAGCTTGAAAAACTCACTAAACTAATTTAGATATTTTTTTTATGTTTTAGATTTCTGTGGTGGATTCATTCATTCATGGTGACCTCTCCTCATTCATTACAAGCAACATCGATAGAAAAATACTGGCTGCGTCATTGGTAAGTAAGAACCAATCAATTTTCTCCACTCCCCCACAAGAGCGGATCCAGAGGAGTTTCTCGGAGGGTGGGGGGTTCATAAACAAAATTTTAAAAATTCATATGTTTCAAACAAAAATTGAAAAAAAAAATTCTAAAATTACCGGCTTGCAGGATCTGTTGTGTACAGAAAGCATAAAAACTCAATTTTGACCTCGATGAAGGTTCCATCTTTTCAGGTGGACAGTCATATATTAAAAATAAAATTTAATTCCCCAAAAAATATATTTCTCAAATCTCGGGAGGGGGGGATTAATTAACCCCTCCCTTGTATCCGCCCTTGCTCCCCCAAAACTTCAAATAAATTTTTTTTATTTAAATGTAAATCCTACTCAAAAATTATTATTAATATTTTTTAAAACTATAAGTAATTTTGTAATGTTAATTACAAGATTTATAAATTTTTTCCATACTATTTATACTCTTCTCACAAAAATTATTTTTTGAATAAAAGAATATTTTGAATTTATATTATTCATAAAATGAATATAGTAATAAAGCAGAGGTTTGAATAATATGCAAATTTTTGATTTTGATTTTTTCAAATAATGTTTGTTTGGAATTTTTTTTTTAAATTAATACTTAAAAAAAAAAAATTACATTTAAAAATAGTTTGAATTATTGATAGCTATTGAAACCTTAAATTTTAAAATTCATTTGAGCCTTTCATTTATTGCTGTCTATTTTCGATGAATTGACTTCAAAAGATAAAATCAATCTCGTTATATGAGAAAGAAATATCTAAAAATAAAATGTTTAATCTACTTTGAAAAAAATCTCTTTTTACCAATTTCTTCAATTTATTTTTCCATAGACCTATATAAAGAGTTTATAAATATAGAAAATATATATATTTTTTTTAATTCACGAAAAGGTCATTTCATTCGAATTTTAAAATTTTTTTATCAAAAAATAATCTCTTTTATACAATTAATAAAATTTTGGAAAAATTGGTATGCTAGAATTAGGCCCGAAATCTCTTATCTCTTTGTCTCCACTCCTACTAGTCTAAGAGCTAGTGAACATTTTGTTTAACCCGTCCATTTTCCACAAAAATAGAAACTTTTTAAATGATGATTTATTTACTTACCGAAGGGTAAGAGAAAGTTGTGCCCGTGTGCCAATAGATATATTAACTTAGCAAAGTTGACATCTCGCGGTTGCGTCATGTCTGTGAACAAAATATCTCGAGAATGAAAAGAGCTAGGAAGTTGAAATTTGATTTATAAGTCAGATGCCCCCATGGGAGGTGACACGAAGCTTTTGAACAAAATCGACCAAAAAGTACTAATCCTTTACTGATGTACTTTTTCGATTTTTCCGATTTTCTCAAAATTTATATTTTGTTACCATGACAATCATTTCTCCTCTTTCATATGAAGTACAAAAGTAGCCCTCGGGGCTTGGTGTAGTGGTTAGCGTGCTAACCTCGTATACCAAAAGTCGTGGGTTCGGACCCCAGGCAGTCCGATGATTTTATTTAAGCCATTTGGATACCAAATGGCTTAAATAGAAATGCCTGGATCCCCAATAGATATATTAAACATACGAGCATCGTTTAAAGTCTTAAATGGCCTAAGTTGCCGAAAAGACTGTGTGTGTGAATGTGAGTGTGAATGAGAAAAAAGTGTGAGTGTTTAAAAAAAAAAAAGTACAAGAGTAAAGTTTGCTTCAAAATATTTCAAAAAATAAGAATATACATTTTAAAGACCATAAAAAAAAATTGATTTATGAATGATTTAATCAAAATCGTTGGAGCGAATTTTGAGAAAATCGAAAAAAACTGAAAAACTACATCAGTAAAGTACTAGTACTTTTTGACCGATTTTGTTCAAAAGCTTCGTGTCGTCTCCCATTGGGGTATCTAACTTAAATATCAAATTTCATCCTCCTATCTCTTTTCGTTCTCGAGATATTTTGTTCACAGACATGATACAGCTGAGAGATAACAACTTTGCTCTGTTCTGGCACATATTTGCAACCATCAAAATGTTCTGTCAATTTTTTTTTTTCACTCCCCGGGCCCCCCGCCCCGGTATAAATATAAGTAAATTACAACATATTAAAATTGTAGTCTTGTGGGAACAGGTAAAATTTTTTTTTTTTTTCAAAAATTTAAGGGATAATGACGCAACCGCGAGATGCCTTCCAGAACGGAACTTTCTTGATTGACTTATAATAAATCATCATTTAAAAAGTTTCTAGCTTTGTGGGAAATGGGTTAGTCGAAAGGTTCACTAGCTCTTAGAAAATAGTTAAAAAAATTTTATCTTTTTTTTATCTAGAATAGCTAAAAAAATAAATACCAAAATCAAATTTGCTATTATTTTCTTACTTATTCATTATCTTAATTTTTAAGAAGGCTAATAAATAAGTAGGTTTGTTTGAAAGTCAAATATCGAATTTGTTGATACACGAAAATATAATTTAAAATTCACATTCTAATTTTCTGAAAATTACTTTTCTCCATAGTGCCAGTGGAATCTTTTATTTGAATTTCCGCTTTTATCCCCTTCTCTTTTTAATTTAAATTCAATAATGAAAAAAATATATTTTTCTTTTGTATGAATGATTATTATACAGAACTAAACGAAAATTTGATTTGATATGGAAGCAGATTATTTTTGTATAACTTGACAAGCAAACCCTTTTTTGTATCATAATAATTGAATATAAATAAAAGAGGTTTTTTTTTTTTTTTTTTAATATTATGTTATTTGAGATCATTCCAAATATTAATTGGATTTTGATTATATTTCAATTCGGTGAATGATTCAAAAAATGAGAGATATTTAATATAGGATGTCATAAATTCTTGATTTTCCAACAATATTTTCTGCCTAAACTAATTTTCTATAGACAAAATACAGAAACGGTGATATTAAACGTTGAACGAGATGGCATGTCTTCTTTGAGTCCTTAGATTAGGATTGACCAAAAAGATTCTAAACCTCCCACACAAAAAAAAAAAAAAAATAAAACTATAATGACATGATAGCATTTTTTTATCCACATAACAGATTTTGAATCTATTTAAACATTTTTTTTTTTAATTCTTTATTTCCCGGCACCATTCACCCCTCAAGATTTTTTTGACCCAACACCATTACATAATTATAAGTTGCCTTGTAAGAAGTGTGATCGTTGTTGGAAAAGTTTGTAATGATAAAACTACTACTACTTATTTAATATGTTTTTTATTCCTTTATATCATAAAGCATGTTGATTTTAAAAGAGAAAGAATTACATTTTATAAAATCTTGTATTATAATTAACATCGTGATATATTAATATTAACAAACTAAATAACAAATGAAACATCAGTATAATGATAAAAAGATAAATATAAAATTAAACCTTTGTTTAACAGGGATCTCATAAAGACAAGAAACAAGTTAAATAGGAAAATAAGATGAAATCTCATATAATGGAGTCCTTTGAATGTCAAAGCTCCTGTCTTGCTGCCAAGGTTCTTTTAGACTGGAAAAGCAAGCACATAACATATACACGAAGTATTACAAACAAATAAATCACTCACATATTGTAAATACATGTAACGGTTCAATATTATCAAAAACATGAACAAAAACAAAGAACAAAAGCGCTCACGTCTCTCTTCATGAACAAAGTCTAATTTAAAATCAAGTGTTATTGTGAATTTAGCTAAATAAATTCAAGAGGCAAAAATAACAAATCAAATACGGTACGGAACGGAAAAAATTTTGTTTACGTACGATATTCAATATAAATTCCAACAAAATAAAAAAATAAATTGACAGAATATTGAAAAATATATAGATTTTCGCTATTTGAAAACCACTTGTTTTTTTTTTTTTTTTTATGTTAATATTTAGAAAATATTGCGATCGTGTAAAAAATTTGAAAATATATGTTTTGAGATTCAAAAAATATGGGTCCTGTAAAATTCTCCGTCTGTCTGTATGCGAACAAAATATCTCATTTTCATTGAATATGGATAACTAGCCCATACATATAAAACATGAGTCGTCCATTTCCATAAGTGTCTTATTGCATCGGGAACACTTTTCAGGAAATGCGAAAAATCTGTATTTTATTAAAGTCAAGAGTTAATTTATGACTATAAAATCTGTAAATAAATTAAACACAATTTACAAGATCTTGATCGGTTATATTTCCTATATAGCACTAATAAACTGTTTTAATATTCAACTAGGCAGTTTTGGAAAAGTTT
>JAKCPI010008603.1:0-79146 GCA_023213315.1 Euborellia annulipes | reverse complement strand
GTCTTTCTGTGTTCCATTTTAAGCATGAAGGAATTGAGCTATGAGGCTGAAATTGTATATTTAAGTTAGACATTCCCCTGGAGCGATCTGATTTATTTTTCATAATTTTACCTCGGCTATGTAATATTAACCGTGGAGATTTAAGATTAAACCTTACCAAAATTAAACCAAATATTGAAAATTTATTATCAAAGCCCCATGTTCATCCCTCACACTAAAAAGCGGTAACTAAATTTCAGTTTCATTAATATATATATATAATAATTTAATATGTGTTTTTTATTTATTTATTTTCTTCTACACCTCACTCACTACAGTTAGACATTTAAAGTTGATGAATTTTCATAAAAGCTAGCTAAGCAGGGGGTCAAAACTGAAAAACATTGCAAGAGGTCTACGGGTCAAAAAAGTTTGGGACCTCTTATTAGATATAGATATTGATATGTTTAAATGAATAGATAATTAATTATTTTTATTTTGTTTCAGATCTTCATCTTTGTCCTGGCAATAAGTCGAAGTTAGCTAAAATATTCAAACGAGTTTAAATCAAATAGAAGCGAATTGCCTACACCTACAGTATGTGAGTAGCAACAAGAAATAAAAAAAAAATGCTTTAAATCATATATAGGTATTAAACGAGAATGAGTATGAAAAAAATTAATTAAAATTATATCGCCTGCTGAGAATCATAGTGGCGGAAGTTCGAAAATTCAATTTTTGAGTTAAGCCTACCAAACGTTAAAACGTCTTCTCTTTTGAGTGCCAAAGTGGCGAAAATATATTTCCATTCTTTGCCTATTAATTTGTTGCCCGCTATATGTTTATAAAACTTGCAAACGCCTTTTCTCGAATTGTTGAATTTCGGACGACTTTCGCCACTATGATTCTTAGCAGGCGATATGATGAGTATTCTCGTTATGAAAAAAATAATTAGTAAAAAACTGAATTAAGAAAATAAAAAATTTATTTAGCAAATATTTCGGATTGCCTATCGCATTCCATCGTCAATGTCTCAAATTATATAATTGTGAAGCGAAATTGAAAAGAAAATATGATTTAGGAAGCGATTCTAAATACGGTGAGGGTAACTTTTCGATTTTATATATACGATTCAAACACATTACACCATATACATGTATAAGAATGACTTCTCAAATCATATTTTATTATTTTCGTGCACGGCCCACTTTTATATAATTTGAGGCTCTGAATATGGAGTGCCTTAAGCAATCCAAAATATCATTTGTGAAATAAATACTGGTTTAATTTCTTCAGTAACCAAATCTAATAGTTTTTAGAAGAGTAGTATTATTGAATACTAATTCTATTTTTTCCTTTTTTTCAGCACTTATTTTCGGTGTGGCGAGGACGGGGTATGATTGGAGCTCCTTGGGTGACTTGGCTTAACCGGGTTAGAAAAGATATGACCGAGCATGGCCTGTCGGAGACAACAGCATTGGATAAGGGGGAGTGAAGGGATAGAGTAAGGACTGCCGACCCCGCACCACATGAATAATAAGGGAGGAGAGAAGATTTTCATCTTCCTTTGAATTTCGGTAAGTTGATTTTTTTTAATATTTAATTTTACATGCAAGTAACAAATATATTTTTTTTAAAATATATTATATATTTGTTAATATATTTCTTATTTTAAAAATGATTTTCTATTTCTCAAGTAGATAAGATTAGGGATAGCTATTTTTTTCAATAAAACTAAATTTTCCTTAAATAATATAAAAATAAAATACATTGCAGCATGATTTTCTTTATTAAATATTTAAATAGAAATGAAAATGAAAAAAAAAATTAATTATTTTAATTCTTTGTTACAGGATATTCGTTAAGGAATTCGTAATCACAAGGAATGGATAAATCATGAGGAAATGCAGCTGCAAATTAAATAGGTAAAATCAACGTTTTAATTTCCACTTTAATCCAAACAATATAGAATTTCTTAACATCATTTCAAGAATCTCCGCTTTCAAACTTTTTCTTATATAATATATAAGACCTGATGGGGTGTTTTTTACTTTCTCTTATTTGCTATTGAAGCTATTAAAGCCTGAAAAATATTCTAATCAGTTTCAGGTGGCTTGAGTCTGCCCGCATTGAACTCTTATAAACTGAAAATTTTAATTATTCTTTTACATTTATGAAATTGCTTCAATTTATAAGATATTGGAAATTATTCAAATCCAATCATAAGAGTTAGTAAATAAAAGGCGAGAGATTTTAAATTATAAACATAGAATAGAAAATGATGAATGTTTTTTTTAAATCGGGGTGGGATACAGTCAAGTCAAGTAAGGTGGGCTGGTTTTCCCACCAGCACTTGCGTCACTATAAATCTAAAATTATTTCATCATTTGCATGACCTCTTGACTTATATACTTTTAAAAATACTGTATATCAAATCTTTTTTTTTTTTATTTTCCAGAAAAGCCTCATCCAATTTGCCTCTTGCTGTTCTTCGAACCGAACTCATCGTCCGTCACCTGCTGCATCTGCCATTCGGTGAGTCTATTTAATTTTTATTTCGTTTTTTTCTAGTTTGTAAAAGGCTATTGTGGCATTCATGCCAACAATTTTTGAAACATTTATACATAGCTTATAATGTTTTTTTAAATAAAAAAAGTTATTTAAAAATTTGTCAAAATTCCTTAAACATAGGGTTACCACAATTTATTGAGGTCAGATTCGGACAGACGACTTCTGAGTGGTCTGGGGGTATAAATTTTGAAAATTAGGCACTGAAATCTGCGTTTTTAGCTATCATGAGACGTGAAAAATATTATCAAAATTAGTTTGATTTATAAGCTTTTTAAATTAAAAAATAAGTATAATGGGGAACCTAAGGTGCGACCCACCTAGGGCGTGAAAATAAGCTTTTAAACAAAATCGGCCAAAAAGTACTTTACTGTTGTACTTTTTCTGGTGTGACAAGCACAGCAACACAACTTTCTCTTACCTTCGGTAATCGAAAGTTGTGTTCTGTGCGACCAGTCACACCAGATTTTTATCTTTTGTAGCAATTAAACATAAATGAGTATGTAAAAAAAAAATAGAATAAAATTAAAATACTATATATATATATATATATTCTAATCATATCTAATTGTTTGTTTCTACTTTTTCAGGCTCAAAAGACACAACGCAGTGGCCGGATGGAGATTGAAAACTTCGCTGGATCATTTGCATCATATGGAATTCATTGTCAAAAAAACAACAGGCTGATAAAGCAAGAATATTCTAATGAAAAAGGAAACATCGCGTCATTTTCTGGAAACTTATTTTGTAAGTGGTTAAACTTTCAATCTAAATACTTTCCACTGTCATTGTTATAAAAATTGAACGGATCTAATAAGAAATATTCATTTAATTCAGGGTGACTCTATGAGCTTAGGAATTTATTTTAATTTTTTAAAGGAATACATTACGTTTGTTTGGACCTGGTTCATCCCCCTCACAAAACCCCGGATCCCCTCTTCCCCTTTTCTTTCCACTTGGGGTTTTCTCAAGTAAATTATTTACAAATTATATTTCAAAAAGAAAATGTTTACTTAAACCATAATCTTGGCCATTCAAAATTTATAATGGAAGCAATTTTTGAAAATTTTTTTAGACTTAGTATCATTATAGGGCTAATCAAAATTATTAAAATATATATATATATATTTATTTATATTTTTATGACATAATTTTTTAAATAGTTAATTCGCTTTTTGAAATATTAATAGAATTTATCAGAGTTCAAAGTTATAACTTTGCCATAATATAGTTTTATTTTTTTTCCTAAGGGTTGATTTAAATATAGGATATTAATAATAAAATAATACTTACCTTGAGAAGTCCTCATTTGGAAAAGAAATGACATTATCTCCTCTCCCTAAATAACTTTAGAAAGCCTATCATATTTAATTTAGAAAAGTATTGAATTCAACTTTTAATTAAATAGAAAAAATCTTTAATACAAATAAATTATTCTGTAAATTAATATGATTGTAAAGAAATATAATTATTTTAATTTTTTTTTTATTGCATTGATATCGCTTCTCATGCACTGTATTTTTTTTTTTTTTTATTTTGAGCCCTGTTGTATTATATTTGTATGCTTTTATAATGCTTTGTTTAATTAACTACTAATAGATAACATGTACAACTTTTTTGTATGGTAAAAAAAAAAAAAACAATTTGATGTAACAACCCCAAAGCCTCCCAAGGGAGAAAAATAATAATAAATCCTATTTTTCTTTTTTAAGGTCTTACATCAAGCTGACAGCATTGGAAGAAATCATTTGGTAATGGAAAAAGACAGGTAACAAATCTTTAAAATATATTATTAGTAAACTATTTAGTGATCTCAAGGTTTGTTTCATATTAAAGGGAGAATATTAATTGAAAAATATATTTAAAGAATTAAAAATATTTATTCTAATTAATATTCTTCTATTAATAAAAAACTAACATTGAGATTATTAATAATCTTTAATTAAATAGTATACTAATGATATATTTATTACTTTCAATAGTTAGATAGAAAAAATATTAATTTGAAATAATTAAAATAATAGTAAAATATTTAAATTAGATTTAGTTAATATTCTCATATTAAGATAATATAATAGGATAATAGAATGGAATATTATATACTAGGGATAGGTAATAGAGAATAAATGAAATCTTTAATATATAAGTCTTTATTATTAATATACTAATTAAGAGTCTTGTATGAGGCGAGACGATGTGATCAGTGTGCTGTCCACCACCAACCCCGACCACCAACCCATGCGCGCAATGACTTATATAGCCTCCAGTCCCCACTCTCTGGCCCCTGGCGCATGCGCAGAGAGCTCAAGTCGACAAGAGGCGACGGCGGCGGCCGCCTGCCCCCTCCATGCCTGCATGCAGGCATGGAGAGAGGCAACGAAGCGGGTTGCCGGCTCTCTGCGCGCCAGGGGCGCTAAAGAGAATATATTTATTAAATATATTTACATATTTAATAAATATATAAAGTCTTTAGCACTTATTCTGGTTTAAATTCCCTTGGATGAACCAAGGCAATGAGACTTGGATGTTCTTGGTCAGGCCGAGGCCCTAAGCTCCCCCACCACGACAAGGTGACATCCTCGGGGGAGAAATTATAATAATAATTAAAAATTGGAATAAATATACAGTATGATTATTCAAATGAATAATCATTTTTTTTATTCCTTATTATACTTACACTTTTGTTTGAATTTTTTTTCTGAAATAAAATATTTTATTATATATTATATTGTTTTTTTTTCGGTGTTATATCTAAAAAAAAAATATAAGATTAATGACTTGTATATATAATAATTCATGCATTTAATAAAAAAGAAAAAAAAACTTACATGGCATTTTTATTTTTCCCTCAGAAATTAGTCTTCTAAAACTGCATCTTCAGGCATCAAAATAATTAACTCTTAAAGAAATCACTCGGGGTATGAAAGTGATATCCTTGAATGTATGATGAGATCCTGCCGCAAATCTGAAAACAATTAAGAAAGTTATCTTTAAGTTAGATAAGAAAAAAAAAAATATTAATATTCAAAAGCAGGGGGTTGATTGAGTCTTATAGAAAAATTGCAACTAGAATTAAAGGCTTTATTTTTTTTTTAAATTTAATTAATATTAAATATACTTGACTTAAAAAAATATATAAATATTGTATAATTAATAATTAGAATTTAAACAAGTTGCTTTTATTTTTCTTTTAATTCAGTTGCAATCATTTTGAAGATCTCAAACCCTTCAGTCAGATTAAAATATTTATTTTTTATTTCTTACTAAACACTTTGAAAAATTAAAAATTTAATTTTCTGAAATCTTTTCTAGATTATAAAGAATTAATTTTAAAATAGGGTAAAAGATCTTGGCAAAAAATAAATATTCGATGACGACCACGATTACACGCCATCGTCGGAGAACTCTTCCTCCTAATCGCGTAGTCATAATTAAAATAAATAGTTCATTTATTTATTATTTTGAATCTGAATGAGATAGCATCTTATAATGCTTTTAATATTCAATTTTTTTTTAATTAAGCCAAAATGAGGCGGAGCGCGATGACGAAATGAAATCTGTGTTCCTAACGGTGCAATGAAAATGTTATCTCATTCTGAATAAAAATTAATAAATAAATGTATTATTAATTTTGAAAATGACTCTACGATGAGGAGGATGGCCATTTCACTCGACAATGGAGGTGTAATCGAGAACGCAACGTCGGGAACATAGTCATCGTGGCTATTAAATGGGTTCATGACATTTAGCATTTAGTCCAAATGTTTTTTAACCGTTATGAGTATCAATGGACGATGTCCTTTCAGGAGTCGCTTTCTTCTACCACCAGTCATCGAGTATCCTATGATCTCGCCAAACTAATGCTTAATTTACTAAGAACAAATTATCAATAACTATTATCTTGTTTTATCCTGATTTTAAAAAAATATTTATTTAATAGTATTGGAGACCAAAATAAAAAATGAGCAAAAAAAATAATTTGCAATTTTTAACTTGTTCTCCTCCAGAGACGAAAACAGCATTAGTTTAGTTACATGAATAGGATACGAGATGACCAAAGGCTGTTTTAGAGGATGAGATCAATATGGAAATAAGCGAGGAGAGATCCACAGGAAAAAGTGGGAAGAAACAGACCTTGATGACCTTGGAAGGGTGTCATCGGCTTCCATTGATACTCATAAGGAGATCGAAATAAAAATTAAATAGACTCACCGAATGGCAGATGCAGCAGGTGACGGACGATGAGTTCGGTTCGAAGAACAGCAAGAGGCAAATTGGATGAGGCTTTTCTGAAAAATAAAAAAAAAAAGATTTGTTATACAGTATTTTTAAAAGTAAATAAGTCAGAGTGTGACACATGCAAATGATGAAATAATTTTAGATTTATAGTGACGCAAGTGCTGGTGGGAAAACCAGCCCACCTTACTTGACTTGACTGTATCCCACCCCGATGAAAAAAAAACATTCATCATTTTCTATTCTATATTTATAATTTAAAATCTCTCGCCTTTTATTTACAAACTCTTATGATTGGATTTGAATAATTTCCAATATCTTATAAATTGAAGCAATTTCATAAATGTAAAAGAATAATTAAAATTTTCAGTTTATAAGAGTTCAATGCGGGCAGACTCAAGCCACCTGAAACTGATTAGAATATTTGTCAGACTTTATAGCTTCAATAGCAAATAAGAGAAAGTAAAAAACACCCCATCAGGTCTTATATATTATACAGCCTTGGCCATAATTATGAGGCACCCCTAAAAAGTTTGCATATCATATTTATTTCTTAAAATAAACTAAAATTTATTTTATAAATGTTAAATTAATTTAATAAAATGTTTATTAAACGCGTGATTATCTTATTTTAAAAGACGAAATACAATAGGTGTGTAAAATATAAAATTAACGTTATTTTGTCAATTTCTTTAAATAGCGTAAACGTCTTGATACATAGGTAAAAGTCTAAAAAAAGGTGTGGGATTGACTTATTTATTTAAAAATATATCCTTTTGCTTGAAAATGCCAAAAAAATTTCCAAAAAAACTGTAAAAATACCTTTTTTCCCCTATTTTTTCTTGTTGGCTCCCAGGAGCCAGGGCTTCTTTCTGGCCTTATACCCTTTCAAGACTGCTTCCCCTAGTCGTCTTCTTACTGTTCAAGCACTAATTGAAATTTCATTTTACTCCAAAAAGGCTGCAGCGAGGTCAGAAGACGTTTTTTCCGATTTTTTAGCGAGTCTCTCACAAAGTATTCTATCTTGGAGCTTGGTGGTGACACGCTTTCGACCCATATCTTAATTTATTTTTATGAAAACAAGTCTCTGAAAATCGTTTAAGTGCAGATTGTACTGCATTTCGTGAATATCCCACTATTTTGACAATTTCTACTTGGGACTTGCCTTGTTCGTGAATCACTTGTATTTTTACACTTTTTTTGGAATTTTTCGGCATTTTCAAGCAAACGGATATATTTTTTAAATAAATAAGTTAATCCCACACCTTTTTTTAGACTTTTACCTATGTATCAAGACGTTTACGCTATTTAAAGAAATTGACAAAATAACGTTAATTTTATATTTTACACACCTATTGTATTTCGTCTTTTTAAAATAAGATAATCACGCGTTTAATAAACATTTTATTAAATTAATTTAACATTTATAAAATAAATTTTAGCTTATTTTAAGAAATAAATATGATATGCAAACTTTTTAGGGGTGCCTCATAATTATGGACAAGTATGTATATATATAATAAGAAAACGTTTGAAAGCGGAGATTCTTGAAATGATGTTAAGAAATTCTATATTGTTTGGATTAAAGTGAAAATTAAAACGTTGATTTTACCTATTTAATTTGCAGCTGCATTTCCTCATGATTTATCCATTCCTCGTGATTACGAATTCCTTAACGGATATCCTGTAACAAAGAATTAAAATAATTAAATTTTTTTTTTTCCATTTTGATTTCTATTTAAATATTTAATAAAGAAAATCATGCTGCAATGTATTTTATTTTTATATTATTTAAGGAAAATTTAGTTTTATTGAAAAAATAGCTATCCCTAATCTTATCTACTTAAGAAATAGAAAATCATTTTTAAAAAAGAATATTAACAAATATTAACTAGGTATAGCTTTGTTTGCAAAGAGAAATTTCTTTTAAACAACGCTAAAATAGACTGTAGTGTAAATAAGTCAGTCAATATATCGTTTAAACTATCAAATTTGCGAGATGAGTTTGTGTTTGATTAGGCAATTTTTTTGCGCCCCCTGGAGTCGAACCAGGGTCGCCACGCTTTCGCGGCGGGCGGACTACCTTTATCCTAGGTCGCGGCCCAATAATATATTAAACATCGAAGGATCTCAAACCAGGTGATTTTTTATTGAACCCCAATAGCAAAGTTTATTTACTTACTATTATATATGAAGACCTTAAGTAAATTTTGATCTAAATGTCATGATCCAAGTCCCAAACCTGTGTGTAGTAGTTCAGATCATTGCCATCAAAATACGTAGCCTAAAAAAACATCTTTATCTCAAAACTTTACACCTTTCATAATTTACTTCAGGTCTTCATATAGCTAATTGCGACGATTTGATTTAATCTAGGGAAAAATGCTATTTTCTAAAAAGATAAAATGACTCACCAAATGGTAAATGCAGCAGGCAACATTGAGTAAGCATATCGTTGTGACAAAGAGCATTCTGATCAAGTTCTGAAATAAGAGAAAAAAAAGTAATTAATTTAGAGATACAATAGAATAATCATTTATAATTAAAATAAAATATAATATTATTTTAATATCTATACGAGACAAATTTGAATAAGGAAAAATTTATAATATAGGGCCGGTATTTTAATGTAAAATTTAAAAATTCTATTCAATAGGGAGGGATAAAATAAAGAAATGAAATATTTAATTACCTGAGGTCCAGTATATATAGAGCGAATCAAAGTTGAAAGCTGGCTGTATAAATTAAATGATAAGAGTAGAAAAGGAATTGCCCAATGTAAAGTCCGGTGTGTTTTGTATATATATATATATTTTAGATGTGATAAATGTCTTGTTTCCTTTGAGAGTGTTAATCAAATCAGTAATCATTTCTAAAATTAAAAAGAAAAATTAGATTAATACAAATTATTATTAACTGACATAAATCTAAAAAATAAGTTCTGTTTTAAAAATATATTTAATATTCAAATAGACCTATGTATTTATTAGATGTTTTGATGTTGTCTTCTTAAGAGTTTGAAATCTCATCTGTGTGTCTTTCATATTAATATCCATATTGCTATATCTAAAATCAAAAAGAAAAATATTAAATTAAATTTATTTATAATTAACATGTATTTATTATTTATTTAGGATCAATAAAGTTGATAATAAAATGACAATTTGTGATGTGGCTGTTGTATTTTAACAATGTGTTGGAGCAGCCAGCAAGGAAAAGGCCTCCTTTTCAAATTAAATCCAAAACTGTCTCAAATACTCTTGGGTTTCATTTCGTAGAGGCTTATTTCCTGGCTGCCTGCTCCATCACATATTGTTGATAATAAAATATGAGATAATTAGTTTACTCTACCCAAAATTTCCTTATCTAAATGATAAGTTATAAATGTATATATACCCGGTTATATACACTACCCAAGAAATTAACACATCTATAATAAAATAAGTAATAATAAAAGTAAGAAAAATTTATGCAAATTTAGACCATTTTTTAAATTTCAAATTTAAGAATAGTGAGATAGAACAGGAGTACAAAAACACTCGATTAGCTTAACACTAAAAATCTCGAGAAGTCAAAATATAGAATTATAATTTCTCTGTTGGAATAATGAAGGTCGAGAGGAATTCATTTACTTACCAAGGATTGTTCTTGCTTAAACTGAGAGAAGACGAGTCTATAAGTTTCCTTTTCAGATTACTCGTCGAGGGAAGATCCTGTTTTCCAGATGAATTAGAATTAAAAACCAACGATAAAGTTGAATTATATTTGATTTTTATTTAGCTCTTCCTACGACGAGGTTCTTGGTAATGGATCCCAGTCCCCAATTTGTTTGTAGAGCTGAATCAGGCAGAAGTTTCCCTTCTTTCGCCATCTGACACCTTAAAAAGAAGAGAGGTGGAATTAGATTAAAAAAGTCCTTGAGCAAAGCTAATTTCTTGATAATTTTAATCCTTCATATTTAATCTTATATTATTTAGTTATTTTCCAATAAGATTTTAAAAAAACGGAATAAAATTTCTCACCAAATAGATCAGGAGACATCGTTGAGTTTGGCTCGAAGAAAGGCAATTAATTGGCGAATTCTGAATCCAATTCTGAAAAAAAAAAATATATTTTATTAGAACGGAGGCCTTCCCGGGAACAGCAGCCAGGTTAAATAAAAAACTATATATATTTCAAAGGCAATGTGGAGGAAGGCCGTAATACAGATGTAAGATGAAATAACAATAAGACTTGTTTTCGGCCCGAATTATTTAATTTTGCTCTGTCGACGTCTCGGGGACTAAACGTCACCCATCTTCAGAACAAAGTGTTAAAAAATTCTTAGCACTGCCTCCTTCAGTTGTTAGGTAAGTTAGAATGTTAGTATATTTTATATTATAATATACAAATTCCTCAGAGTTAATGCTAATGGTGGCTCAGGCTTTGTACACGCAGAGGAATTTGTATATTATAAAATATACTAACATTCTAACTTACCTAACAACTGAAGGAGGCAGTGATAAATATTTTTTAACACCTTTGTCCTGAAGATAGGTGACGTTTAGTCCCCGAAACGTCGACAAAGGAAAATTAAATAATTCGGGACGAAAACAAGTCTTATTGTTATTTCATCTTACTTTATATTTCGTTGCCGACGTTTCGGGTGCTAGTCGCACTCACCTCAGGGCCTATGGTAACAATTTTTATTTAGTAATTAATTATTTTATATACATTAATACATGAAATATTAAGTTCAGCAACGAAATATAAAGTTTTTTATTTAATCTGGCTGGTTTTCCCGTTCCTTTTTCCATTTTAAATATATAGGCCTCAGCCATTCAAATCAAGAAGATATATTTTATTTTTAAAAGGAAATAAAGTTGGGCGAAAATACAGTAGTTTGTGGCAATAAATTCTACTCTAAGAATTATATTATAGGGGCAAAAAATAAGATTATGAGATAACTCACCAAATAGCAAAGTTCAGCAGGCAACATTTTGTAAGCATAAGGTAATTACAAATAGCATTAGGATCAAGTTCTGTAAATAATAAGAGAAAAAAAAAAGTTAATATAGAAATAGAAAAGAAAAATCATTTCAATAAATCCTATCTGACAGTCAAACTTATCCAAAATAATATTATATGAACAACAGAGAAACTTTATTACCGTACTTCATCCATTCTAAAACGCACTTTTTTTTCAAAAATAATCTTTTCCAAAATGCGGTGCGTCTTAGAATCGATGGCGTCTTACAATCGCTGTCAATGAGCAGTATACTCGAAATGCGATAAAAGACGCAAACATGATGAGTAAAAAAAAAATCCTAATAAGATAATTTTATTTAAGGTATAGTTTATTTTCAAGTAAATGAATTAATTTATTCACTTTTATTCTTTAATTTAACTTAAATTCATTTTGTTCAATTTAACATCTTAAAAATTTTTTTTTTTTTTTTTTTTCAAAAATTTCCAAAATTCTCAAAATATTTTCCCAAAAACTAGACTGCGTCTTAGATTCGATGGGGTCATAGAATTGATGAAATACGGTAATAATTATGTAATGTAAGATCTGGCTAATAATTATTCTAACTAATTTGAAAAAGAAAAATGTGAATAAATAACATATTGAAAATAATATTACCTAATTTTACAGCGAACGAAAGATGACTGTAGAGATTAAATGCTGAGTGAAGAGTCAGTCAATGTAGAAGCCTCTCTGAATTGTATATATACATGTATATATAGTGAAGGATAAATGCCTTGTTTTCTTTTAGAGTTTCAATTAAATGAAATGAATCGTCATCCGCTAATCATATCTAAAATTAAAAAGAAAAAATTAATTTAATATAAATTATCCAGCCAGATAAATCTAAGATGATGTAAAAAATAAAGTTCGTTTAGGAAAATTATATTACCCGATGTATATATATATATATATATCAGGCTATATGTAGAGGATAGACTCTTGTTGTCTTCCTAGCGGAGTTCCAAATCAGATGGAGAACTTCTTTATATATTACATCTAGAATTAAAAAAAAAATATTAATTATTTTTTTATAAATTGATTGAATGATAACAGGTTGTCACAGATACTCTTGATGAAGGTGAATTAATGTATATATATATATATAAATTATATAAAAATTTTTAATATAACTCTGAAAATAAAATTAAAAAATGAAAATTTATTTTTTAATATATATATATACCATGGTATATATATATACATTAACTGACCTTCATCAAGAGATGCTGTGACAACTTGTTATCCAAATGTATTTATTTGATTCGCTAATAAAAATCGGTAATAATGTATGGGGTCGAAATTTGAGGTGGAAGGAAAGATTGGAGGTAGAAAGGATACAGGGGCAATTTATAAAGATGATAACCGGTATATCAAGGAGCACACCAGACTAAATTTGGAGGAGAGAAACTACAAGGACAAAAATGGCAACTATGCCATGAAAAACATTCATAATTAAAATCGAAAAGAAAAAAAAAACAGAGGCCTGGGTGAAAATTTGCTGGGAAGAAATAAAAAGAGGAGTGAAAAATGGAAGAGGAACTGAATGGGGGAACGCAATGAAGGAAAGGATTGAAGGATTAGGCAGGAACTGGCGAAGTGGGGTGGACCAGGAGGATCGTCAAAAGATGATCTTAATAATAGAGGAAATGCTGAGAACCAACCTCGAACAAATTGTCCAAAACGACAGGGCAAAGGCGAACAGATCTAATTAGTGCCATTATTATAAAAAAATAAAAAACAGTATAGAGATGGCAACCTATTGGCGAAATAACAAATGGCAGGAAGAAATGAAACGAGCAAGATGTGGGAAAATATGGAATGGGAGGGAAGACGTGAGACCAGAGGGAAAATGTGCAGGGGATGTGAGAAGGGGAAGAAAACAGCGCAACATTGCGAGAATTGCTGCGAATTGGAGAGGAAAATGGGAAGAGAAATGGTGGAAAGAACTGACGGAAGAAATAGACAAGGGAATGATAGGATTAATAAGAAGAATAGAGAGAACGAGAGAAGAGGAGGAGAAAGAAAGAAAAAAAAAGAAGGATGAATCCAAAAACCCAAAAAAGGGTAATTTATTCAAATTTATCATGTATGATAGAGTGTATTTTTGTAATTTATGTTAATCCTGATGTCAATGATAAGTTAGAAATGTATGATGATCGAGTCAAGAAAAAAAACAAGTCGATTGCAGCCAAATATTCTTTTAATTCAATTCTCGCCCTCACGTTTTGCTATGAGCGGACTACATGCTGAATATTTGCTGTCTTTGAAAAAATTCACACTTTGATTATTGCCAGCCGGCTCTGAAGATGGCCTAGACCTCGGGTTGAAACGTCAGTCATGAGGGCGAGTATTTAAATAAAATAATATTTGGATACACTTGTTTTTCCTGACTCCATCATAATTAAGCCTACAACCATCTTTATCGATTAGAAATGTATATATATATTATTAATATAAAGGAGAAAAAATAAATGAAATTTTAATTTGAGATAATTCAGATTAAATGGGAAATTTTAAATTTTAATTTAAAATTCATTCCTTGAAACAAGTCAAGAATATTTATGAAATTGATAATTAATGAATTATATCAAATAGAAATAAAACCACACAGCAAGAAACCTCAAATATAAAAATAAAACGTACTCAAAATAAGAAATTATCTTTAAAATATGACTGATAGTTAGTTTGAAATTAAAAGAATATCATTTACCTGATGTATATATGATGTTTAGATATTTTGTTGTTCCAAAGCAGCAAAAAATCAGATCAAATGGCAAAACGTTGTTCGAAATCATATTCTGAAATAAAACAAATTAAGAAATTTACATGCATTTATAAAATAAAAATAACTGTGACATAAATAATCCAAGAAGTGATTAAGTTTTTTTTTTTTTTGTTAACAAAAGATATGAGATTCAAAGGAATTAGAATAGAATGAATTCATTAAAGAATAATAAATAGTAATAATCAGAATAAGAAATGTATGTAAAATAGGGATATCAATTATTTTAATTTGAAATAGAAAAATAAAAAAGGGAATTGGAAAGAAAAATAGGAGAATCATATTTGAAGGAAATGGAGGGTCAATAATAATTAAATAAAATTATTGAATAAATAATATTTAAATGAAAATTAAAATGAAAGCTATCAAAAGAATAAATTATTAAAAAATTAGTGAGAATAATCATTGACAGACAGATAAAGGAAACGTGTTCACACCAGTTTAACCTAATTATATTATTTAAACTAATGAATTCATTAAAAATTTTCATTATGAACACATTAAATAAATATTTAAATGAATCACTCACCTTAAAAAGTGTGAATAAACGAGATAAAATAATATAAATTCGACGTTTAATGAATTGGCCGGATCGAGCTGTCAGAAAAGGCAAGTGGGCAGAGATGAGAAAAAGAGACGAGGCATTCGCACTCAAGGAGATGAGGCATTCAAACTCGAAAAGTCGAATCACTTTGGGAATTCCTCAAAATATGATCTGAAATCAATCAAAATATATTAAAATAAAATTATTAAAATTTTTAATAATTTAAATAAAATTAGTAAATTAAAATAATATGATATTACAAATTAATAATTTGATAATTTTTAATGTTCCAAATAATTTTCGCGCTTTCATATAAAAATTTTTATTTATTTGTAATTTCCAAAGAGAAATAAAAAATTCAGCTAAATATTCTTATATCAAAATCAAGCACATATTTTAATAAATATACACTATTCAAATTGATACGGAATGCTTACTGAATTGCATTAAAGCAGTGGTTTCCAAAGTTATGTTACCGCGCCTACCTTAAAAATATTTAATGGCATGACGCCTCCCACCGCCCCTCCTACCCTCTCATTTTATAAAAATAATAATAAAAAAATTTTTATTTCTAAAAAATATATTATATTGTAGCTAATACAAAGGTAAAAAAAAAAGAAGAAATATATCGAGTATGAAATCTAAATGTTTCTATCATTCAAAAACCTGTGAAACATCACATATATTAAAAATGTTCATTTATATAATTATTACCCCCCCCCTCTTTGAGAAAAATATTTTTTTTTTTGGAATTAAATTGTATTTTTAATATAAAATTTTAAAAATTATTACTTTAAAATTTGTATATATTTTGGTAAACAAGTACATTTATGGTAATTATTTTAATTTCTCAAGTTCTCGCAATTGAATATTTCAAGATTCTCTATTTAAAGCTTGAATTTACTAGCCGCTCAGTCCGCTTTCGGTGAGCCTCGCATTTCTCGCTTTGTAGCCAGAATAATTAAAAAAAAACTATTTTATTTTTGATCTTTCTTCCCTGAATGTTATCATAATAAGTAAAAATTCTTTTTGAATTTATCCCCCTTATTTATATCTAATAATGGCTCAATTTATTACTTTTTTTGCCTACCTTTTTTTTTTAACTTTCTTAAGCAAGAGTGATCCCGGCAGGAATCTGAATCAAAGTGCCTCCCTCGGTCATCATTCATCCTGAAAAAAACAATCCAATAAAACAAAAAATATTAAAAAATATAAAATCTTATTTTCTTACTTTTTTTTCCGTTGCGAAGCTGAAGTCAATCGTTGATTCTTGTTATTGTTGTCAGGGTGGCGAATCAATCAAATTTAAACTTATTAAAGTTCTTTTAGTGTAGACCGGTAATTAATATATATATATATTAAATTTTTTTACCAATATATTGGTGCAAAAAATTTTCGTTTGGTTCTTTTTTTCCAATTTTAGTTCATTGTTGGTGGATTTTCTCCAACTTCGAAAAGCCGAAATAACTTCGCAGCTTTGCTTGTTAAAGAAGAGGCAGAAGAAATGCCAATCTTAGCTAGGGTAACTCGTGGTCGCCATCCACGTACTCACAAGATGTGAGCCCCTGAGTGTATTTAAAACAATATAAATTTTCTTTACTCTAATTTCATTTCTATAAAAAAAATTTGGTGTGACAGGCGCACAGCACATAACTTTGTCTTACTCTTCGGTAAGCACTCGTGCTGTTCACACCTGATTTTTTGTGTCGAGATAAATTTCCCTAGCTTGTTCCAAACTTGCGTTTTAAATGTTGACTGCTTGAAATAAACAATGGTTATTTTGCAAAATTTTAATCTCATATTTGGATATATTATACACAATAGAGATTCTTAAATAAATACAAAATTTCATAAGAATTGGAAAGAATTTTTTAAAATGTGTAAAAAGTTGGAAAGGGGACCCCCTTTTGAATCGAAATTAACATGCAAATCCCCATAGGGATTTAACATTGGCTCTATGGAACGAAGAGCAGGAAAATGAATTTGAAAAATCTGAACTACTACATCAGTAAAGTGTACTTCAAAACACTTTTAAGGCAAAATGAGAATATACATTTTAAAGAGAAACAAAAAATATAATTGATTGTTGGATTTTAATCAAAATTGTTGGAGCAAATTTTGAGAAAATCGAAAAAAACTAAAAAAGTACATAAATAAAGTACTAGTACTTTTTAGCCGATTTTGTTCGAAAGCTTATTTTGAGTATCCGGGAGGGTACTCAACTTAGGTATAAAATTTCAAACCGGTCAATTCCTTCATGTTAAAAATCATTAGACCAATTTGCGGGACCCACTTTTTTGGACTCAGGGGACCACAAAACATGTATATCCATCAAAATCTCGACATCGAATTTTTGACATGATACTTTCTCTCTCTATATATGGTAAGAGAAAGTATAAATTATTTTTTTATCAGCCTCAATTTAGAGTTTCACAGAAGGTAGTGGGTCTGATGGATGAGACGATTCCAGATCTCTGGCTGCCACTGATGTAGAATTCTTGATTCACTGGTAGAAGGAATTCAGTTGTTTCGGGTGCGGGAACCAATATCCATAAATGGAAAATCAGCCAGTAGTCAACCACGTAGGCAATTAATTTTTTAAAATTTATTTCCTTTTAATATGTTTATTACAACATATTTGTTATATTAAAAGAAATTTGTACAATTTTTTTTTATTTTTTCATCTATTTAATCATAATCTATTAAAGTTTATTTATGTACATGTAAAATCTATTAACAAAAATTATAATTGACATTATCAATGCATTTTTTTTTTTTTTTTTGAATTTTCCATTGAAATTCCATTCATTTTTTTTTTTCATTCGCATTCATTCAATTATTAGAGAGTAGTAAAAATTAACATAAGATAAAATTTTTTTCGAAAAGTATTCAACATAGAACTTTTTTTTTATTTTATTTTTTTCTAATAATAATAAATAATAATCTTTGATATTTTGCGCCTTTTTTTTTTAGCAAACTCTTAATTATTAATATTGGGAAGAAGGAGGAAAGTCTATTAATATTCATTGTCTTTATTTATCTAGATTTTGATAAATTTAATATATATACGAGTATATATCGGGAAATATATTTTATTAATTCCCAAGGCCTAGGCATTAAAAAGTATTTGGCCTAATTAAAAACAATTGCTAAAATTTTCTAAATAGGGTTTTATATATATATTCAATAAAGAAATTTCTATAAAATTTTATAAATATTATTAAAAAATAACAGAATTGCATTTATATATATTTATATAAATGCACTTTGAGCCTTGTATTTATTTATTTATTTAATTGGGTCAAATACATTTTAAAAAAATTAAAAAGATATAAATACGAAATTTTCTATGTCTAGGCCCAAAATTTGTAAATATCCAAAAGCAACAAAAAAGGAATAGCAGAGTAGAGAGAAGAATATATAAAAAACAATACTTTCTCTCTCTATATATTTAATATATAGGATAAGAGAAAGTAATAAATACATAGCATGTAAAAAAATTGCAATTTTCGACCAATTTTGATAAATATATTCGAGGAGACAGAACCTGAATATAATCCTGAATTAAAGACAACTCGTGTTCAAATCCACCTCATGGCAATCTGTTAAATTATCAAACTACTAAGGAATGAAACGGGAACCGACCTCAGTACTAGTCACCCCGTTGGGGGGGGGGGGGGGGGGGGGGGGGTAAACAAAAAAAAAAAACAAAACAAAATCGTCAAATGAGATTCACAAGACAATTGGAAATTTTACAAAAAAAAAAAAGATGGAATGATTTTTCATTTTCTGTTCAGTTTTAGGCCGATTTCATCCCGTTTGTCTCAATGAAAATGTGGTCACTTTACCCTTTATTAACCACAACGTGTCAGGTGTGACACTAATGACTGAAGTGAGATTAATTAATATATATACATATTTAAAGGCAGGCGTCAAATGAATGTAATTGGTAATATGTAAAGAGGTGAATTTCAAGATAAAATCCACCAACAAAATTTTTTCTTCACAAATGTTTCGAAAAATTAACTAAAACTTGAGTTGAGTGTGAGAAGAATTTATCAACTTTTCAAAACTATAATTTCACAAATTATTTATTAGCGTAAAATCCATCAAAAATGTGCTTGGAAGACGGTTTGATTGACATAATGTGAGTTTTTTAAGTGAAGAATTCATATGATGATTCCACCGTCATGAAAGCAGATTTTTAATGGTAATTGTTAGGGTCCGACCGAAACAAGATTTTCAACCGAAACCAAATTTCGGCCTCAATCTTAGTTTCGACCGAAACCGAAATTTGTATGTGCGAGTCTTATCCCATCTTTTCAAGGTTCGGCTGGTTTTTGGCCGATTCCGAAACTTCGGTCGGTTCCTAATAATTGTAGACTAATAAATAAATATCACACAAACACATATGACCCTTGGGGTTTCTGGTCTATTGAAGACAGGATAATTTTTCAAACCATAGTAGTAATTAAATCAGAGCATTCGCATTTTTCAAATTTCACTAAAATGAAAGAATATCGATGATAATAAAAAATTATTTTTCTTCTCAAATACTCTGCTTTTTCTCTACTCTATATATATTTTTTATAAATTATTAATATAAAGACAATGCGGAATAAAAATATACAGCTTCAAACATTTCTACAAAAATCATAAAAAATAAATTCCTATTTAAACAGACATCCAACTGTTTTGAGTATAAAAATATAGATTTATTTCATTTATTGAATAAAAAATAAAATAAAAAAAAATTCATAGACCTTATATATAATAACATTTAAATATATAAACTAAAAAAAAAAAATTTTTCAAATAAAAATTCGAAACAAAAAAAATATAAGATCTATGATGGGGTTATATAAAAATATAAATAAAATAACAAAATTATTATAATAGAGAAAAAAAGGGTAAAGAGATAAAGAGAGAGCTAACTTGGTCTTTCTCAAAAAAAATGTGAAAATTACACCCTGTGTAAGAAATTATACACCCTATTATTTTTTTAAATATTATTAAGGCCAAAATATTCACAAAATTTTCCCATTTTTCAGTTCAATTCATATGTATATAATATATATATATATTATTTATTTATTGGTAACTAATTTTTATATTTTCTATTTAAGTACAGAACAATATCGATTGAATAGAGTTTATATATATAATATATCGTATTATTTCCTAACAAGTAACTTTGTCAAGATCACGAATGAGAGTAGGCCTTCTTGATTGTATTATTTTTTTTATTTTAAACTGGGAGAATAAATTGGAATGTATCTTAACTTATTTAATTGAGTAGATCTCATAAAATTGTTATAGAGATTTTTTTTTGAGCTTTTTCCATCTTTCGGTAGATTAATAGTAAAAACAAAAAATAATATTAAATTTGATTCAATTAAATATAATGTTAAATAAATTGTAAATTTCGTTATCAGGTAACGGAGATTTTTGCTTTTGATTTTTTTCAAACATTAAATTTTGATCTCGAAATATTTTATATCAAATTTTAAAATAGATAGTTGGTTTTTTTTAAAAATCAATTTTAGGGGTAGGTATTTTTTTGCTTTTAACAAAAGTTTCCCCCTTTTTCTTTTGCTCTTTGGAAAAAGTTCCGTTTTTTTGAACAAAATGTTAAATTGTATGCATTTTCTTCATGGCCCCAAACGTGATATATATATATATATATATATAATTTCTTCAGGACCGCAGACAGACTTGAAGGCCCCCAGGGCTACATAATAATACGGGCCCCCCCCCCCCCAACTATAATTTTAAGTTGTGAGCTTAAAGTGCCCGGGCCCTCTTAGGAAAAAATTTCATAAAAATTATTTTTTTTAATTGAAATTTTAACCATTTTTTAAATTATAATTAATTAGTGCTCAAAGGGCCCTGGCCCCTTCAGAGGACCCGGGCCTCGGGGATATAGCCCCTCTCTGTCGGCAGGCCTGAACTTCTATTTATATATATATATATATATATTTATTTCTTATTAAAATATTTATGGTTAGTGAGAAATATTTGAGAATAAATTTTGTTAAAGCCAAAAATTGAAATAAATTTTTACTCAGATATTTATCACTAACATATAATGACGTTAAAATCATTAAAATAAATAAAGATTTTGTCTCGAAATTTACAATTTATTTAATTATTATTATTTTTAAAGGGTTTTGATATGAAATTCAAAATTAAGAACTTTATTTTTGGATAACATCGGATTTTAAGAATATTTTAAATAAGTATTTGAATGTTATATTAACTTATAATAAATTTGTCTCAAGTGCAAATTATAACTTTTGAATGTTAACGTCAATGTATTGATAAAAAAAAGAAGTAAACCTTCATTTATAATTATAAAATAGATTGTACAACAATGATAAGGAATAAGCACTTAGAGCAGGAGTGGCCAAACCGCGGCCCACCATGAACACCGCGAGGTTCATCATACTTTTACAAAATATATTTACTTAGATAAAGGCAGCCAAAGTAAAATAAAGAAAAAAAAATTTTATTTTGCTTTATTGAACAACAATAACGATTCCATGGATTTTCCCGGCCTTCATCAGGTCATGTGTTTTGTTTGCCTCGAGCTTAGAGGGGCTTTTGGCAGCTCTTGACAGAGGTGCGAATATTTGACTTCTGGTTTAAGAGTGACCATGACTCAACTAAGCTCGAGGCAAACAAAACACATGTCCTGATGAAGACCGGAAGAATCGGTGGAAACGTCATTTGTTCAATAAAACAAAATAAAAATGTTTTTTCTTTATTTTGTTTTGGCTGCCTTTAGTTATAAATTCTGCACTTGAGTCAAAGGAAGATTAGACACAAAAAAATCCGATCCATTTTATATTATTTATTAAAGCCGAAAAAAGTTAAAAGAATATCTTTTATTAGTGTGAGTTGGATAGCTGAGTAGATCGTGTAGTAAGGAATTAAGCAAGGGCGAATGCAGCTATTTTTATTTAATTTATTAGGCACTTCAATCCGACGTTTCGGTCAGATTTGCGACCATCATCAAGGTGTGTGTCAATAACACACTTCAGCCCTGCGGATGGTCTCAAATCTGACCGAAACGTCGGCTTGAAGTGCCTAATAAACGAAATAAAAATGGCTGCATTCGCTCTTTCTTTATTCCTAGAATAAAAACCTGACCCTAACGAAAGAGGTTTACTAATAATTCCGTTTGAGGAAATAGTGGGAAGAAATATTCCCAGAAAATCTCTATTCCAATTAAATAGAATCTCTATTTTTATACTCTGATAAAATATTTTTTTTTTTTATCAAAGATTATTTTATTTACATATATATTTATTTATATATAAGATTTGGCAACAGTTTTAAAATAACATTTTTCTACTTTATAAAAGATTCTTTATTTATTTCATTTCACCATTCGATGGTAATTTGGTGTTTTTTTTTTTTTATTTTTTATAATTTTAATATCATAAAGGATATTTTCAAAGAAATATCGCAGTAATTTTCGATGTGAAAAAAATTAACAAGAATTTCTCAAATTCATTTGGCTCCAAAAATGATTTTTTAATTAGAGAGATAGAGAAAGAGAGAGTATAGAATTAGGCTAATAACAATTTTTTTTTTATTTATATATTTATAAATTGGCACTTGAAATTATTTCAGGGAGCGTAAAATTTTTGGGGCATTTCAAGGAATTTCATTGATATGCAAACGATTTATTAATGTTCAGAATAAATAAATAAATAGTTTTGACTCACCCTAAGAACGTGGATATTAGCGTAGGCTCAAAAATTATTTCATCAGCTGAACGAATTAGTGCCAGCATCAATCCTTGGAAAATTTTTAATTAGGTGAAATTTTATCTTGATTCATTTATAAAATGATCTTGTGCGCACGTCTTCGGGACTTGAACAAATCACTCAGAACTGAATTCAAGTTTTCAAGTAGGAACCTTATTCAATTGGCCAAGAAAGCTAATGATACTCAGCCCACAATATTTAAATATCTTCTAATAGTTCAGCCATCATCTCAATATTATTTAAATATCTTCTTTTGAAAAACTAATATTTTGTTTTAATTTTGTCTTGTTAAAACTATCTGTTTAATTTTAACTATACGTATAGAGGGTGTAACAAAAGTAATAAGCACTGAAAAAATGTGGGGCTCGCAGTCCCAAAGGGGCGGAGTTAGGTGCTCCGAGGAACCAAATTTTCCTCCCCCAAAAATTTCGAAATTACTTTTTTGGGTTACTAGAAAATTAACTTTCTTTCATATTAAGGCTTTTAAAACATGCTCTTTTCAAAAATAATACCAGCCTAAAATATTTTTTTCATATAGTACAGTGAGCGCCACAATTAAGTCCTCACTTGATAGCTTTAGCCTCAAGTATATGGTATAGTATATAGTGTAAAGTGAAATAATTTTAATAACCGAAAAGGTAAAACGAAAATCTGGTACAGATGATTTTATTTTACCTTTTAAAATTTAAAATTATTTCACCATTTACCATATTCCATACCATATACTTAAGGCTAAAGCTATCAGGTGGGGACTTAATTGTGGCGCTCACTGTACACCTACAAAAAAAAAAAAAAACTTTATGAAAAATATTCATTTTTTTTGCAGTGACATATCAAATCTATTTACATATTTGATTTCATCAATTAAATTACTATAAAAAGCCTTTATAAATTATATATATATATAATATATATTCTACTCATAAAAACCCTTCATCCCAGAATCAAAAAATAAATATGTAGCCCCTATATATTTATTTTTAAAAGTAAAATATTATTTTTGAAAAGAGCATTTATTTGTAAATATTTTGGCCATCCATTCTAAGTACAAGAATCTTATTATTATGGGAGTTTTAAATTATAGACCACATTTTGTTATTAATTATTTATTAAAAATATAAATACTGTACAACCTTTCACTTGAGTCTGGGCAAGTGCAAAGTAATTGAAAATGACTGCAGAATGAGCAGTCGAAAAGTTGTACAGTATTTATATTTTTAATAAAAAATTAATAAGAAATGTGGTCTATAATTAAAAATTCCTAAAACTTCCATAATAATAATAATGCAAACTACAAAAGCTTTAATAAATACACGAATTTTATTTTGACGTCAAATATTATTATAAAATATTTTATCTACGGCTGCCTCACTAAAAATTTTTTATAAAATGCATAATACAGTTATCAGTCAAAACATTTTTGTACTGAGAATGGATAGCCAGCCTGACGATATGCTGACCGAGATATTTTTAAATAAAATGTGATATTCACGAAAAAGTCACCAAGCGATTTCTTCAATTAATTAATTTGAAAGAATAAAATTTTATGCTAAAATAATTTTGGGGACTAAACAAATCATTGAATTTTTTTTTTAAAAAGAAAAAATCTTGCCTGTTTTGATGAAAGAGACCGGATCTAGTGAGTGCACAGCATAGAGAGAGAGTTAGCTATCGTTTTGTTTATCGATGAGATTCCAAATGGAGGGCTTTACACTCCCTGGTTGAGAGAGAAAAGGAATTCTTGTCTACTAGGAATAGAAGTTCTCCCGTTGTTGATAAAGGGGTAGAGGCTGAACAGGAGACAGATCCTCTTCATCCTGCGAGGCTTGAGCTTGTTGTAGAGGCAGTCGAGCCAATGCCTTTACTGAAAAAAGCAACAAATCAATTAGTTTAAATAATTAAACAATTATATAAATATGTATATGAACTAAAACAAATTGCTATTGTTAATTCGTATTTTAAATCTGGTTGGTCGATTCACTAACTAAAGAGTTGTTACCACTAACACTCCCGGTTTTGACAAAGAAAATGGAAACGTTTGGTCTAGTTGCTTGCTCGATTTATTTAATAAACCACTTTATTAAATAAATCGAGTAATTAGACAAAACGTTTCCACTTTCTTTGTCAAAACCAACCCAGTAATCATACTCTGAAATTCCAAATGCCCCATTTTAGAAATTAACTTCGAATTTATCAAGTTTGACAGTAGAAATATGCAAATGAAGAAAGAAAAACGAAATTTCTTTATTATATTAGACCTAAGGCTAACGGCTTTCGGACCCCAGTTTGGATTATGAGGATGTGTTATAAAGGCAAGCTTATACAGTATAATCTCCCCTATATAGTCCTTTATGTCTCAGCCAAGATGGTCAAAACCTGGCATTTGAATATTAGCCTTGGGCTGATTTTGATTTAATAAAGAAATTTGGTTGTCTACTTTCTTCATTTGCACATCAAAATAACTTCCTTAAGGGGGTTCAGGAGGTAGAAGTTACGTATGTTTTTCCCGAGAAGAGGGCGCAGTGTGTATTCAAAAGTAAGCAAAAAAACCCCTTATGAATATAATTAATTTAAAAAAAACCTCATTGAAAAATCCCTTATAATAGCCTAGTTTTTTTTTTTAAAGTAACCCTACAGCCCCTTAAAGAAAATTAGTGTTTAACCGGACGAATTCTGTACAGATAGAAGAAAAAATAAACAAAAGACAAGACAAAAACAAAAAATTATTTTATATAATTACAAAAAATTAAAATAAACAGTATGTGAAGAGAAAGTATGTATATAACTCTGGTGGTAGTGACTATAGTGCAGCCAACCAGGGCCGTAACAAGGGAGTGGCAAAACAGGCGCCCGCCACGGGCCTAACTGGGCTGGGGGGCGCAAAACGGGGACCTAGTTGTGAGCTGCACGTGGTTTTTATTTACCAACATTTTAATCAGTGGGGCTACTACGAGGCACGGATTATATTGGTGGTAAATAAAAACCACGTGCAGCTCACAACTTAGAGGGTGGGGGAGCGGAAATTTGCTTATTCAGGGGAGGGGGCAATTTAGAATTTGAAATATCATTTTATATATATTTACAAAATTTGTATATAGGGAGCACAATAACTTTAAAAAGGAGAGACTTAAACCAAAAAAAGATTAGGAGAGGGGGGGGGAGGAAGTTAGATACTTGCCACAGGCGCTTCATACCCTTGTTATGGCACTGCAGCCAACGATGTAAAAATACAGTATAACAGCTTAGGAAAGGTGAAAAACCAGATCATATGGGAAACAACAATATCTATACTACTGCCCAGAAGCCCGACCCCCCCCCCCTCCTAATTTAAATAAATATGAAAAAAAAAGGAAAATCTCAATATTTCTCCCTCCCCTGTAAAATAAACATATAAGTGTTGAGTGACCTATCAATGAATGCAAGATGAATGAATTACTTTGAAAAGACTACAATAAATTTTGAATAATTATCAATATTTTTTAGTGAAAACGATGTGAATGCAGTAGTATGAATTAAAGTTAATAAAAAAAATTAGAAAAAATGGAAAGATATGGAAACAATAACAAACTACAACAAACAACGACAAACACAAATATTGGGATTTTAGGAGTATAGAACATGAAAGAGTTGTAATATTAAAATTAGAGTAAAGCTGCAGAAGATGAAAAAAAAGTCGATGTGACTAAACAATTGTTTCTTTTAATTAAAATTAAATATACAAATTAAACACTAGGTTATTTGTATATTTAATTTTAATTTAAAAAATGTTTCAACGAGAACCAACGGTCGGAAGTTTAAATCTTATTCACTTTTACTTTCTCTTACCCTATATATTTTTAATTCTAAATATAAAAATGCAAATAGGCAGGCTCTAAAGTATATGATCTGACCGAAAAATCATCATAGCTTATAGAAATTAATTCGTGTTTGTTTGTTGAAAAATAGGCAAACCAAATGATCGGTTCTCTGAAGGATTTTTTGATTAATTGCTCTAGAGTGGAACTTGGAGTTAAATCTCTTAAAAAATTAACAAACGAATTCCGCTTTTGAGTAATAGAAAATCATGAATGAATTGGTCACTTGGATTGACCATTCCGGAAACCAAACAAGAACTAATTTTTGCAACCCATGAATAAAGTAATTCTCAAAAATAATTCTCAATCTAAATATACGAAAAAATATAAATTGGACTCAGTCGCATTTAATTTTTACAAAATGCATTAATAGAAATAAAGCATATTTATTTTATAAAATAAACAAAGCGATGCTTCAAGTGCTTTTGTACTAACCTCAGTGTTATAAAAGCAGCTCTAAAAGACAAGTCATTCTTGGAATGGTACTGGGGTTGAACCTAAAGGGAAGAACAAACACAAAAAAATGCAACTAAAAAATTGAAAAAATAAAAAAAAAAAAAATTAAAATAAAATAATAGAAAAACAAATAGATAGAAAAAGGGGTATCATGCATAAATTTAAATGTAAATTAGGAGCTCACCAGCAACAACTTTACTCCGTTCCATCACCTGCCGAGCCAGCAACTGATTCAGTTGTAGAAGATGTTCCCGTTGTTTCTTTTCGGCTGCCAGTTTCTTTTTGAGCGTTGTCGATTTCTCTTCTTCTAATTTATCTAAAAATCAAATCAAAAATGAAAAAATGAAATATTTTAAGATAAGAAATATAAAAGAACTGGTGGGACTGGTCGCACAGCACACAGCTTTCTGTCTGTCTGTGAACAAGGGCGGATACAAAGGGGAAAGGGGGGGGGGAAAGGGGGTAATTACCCCCCTACTTTTTTTCAAAAAAAAAAAAAAAAATGTATTTTGAATGTAAAATTTTAAAAATTAATACTTAAAAATTTGATTTATATTTATATTCTGGCAAACAAGTACAGAATGCTCCTTTAAATTACCGAAATTAAGAAATAATTGTGTAATGTGCGACCAGTCACTCCAGATTACCCCCCCCCCCCCGAGAAACACCTCTGGATCCGCCAATGTATGTGAACCTTCGGTAATCGAAATTTGTGTTCCGTGCTTAACACACCAGATTTTTTGTGACGACATATATTTAGTTTCCGCCAATTAATTAGAATTTAAGATGTAAAATTTATAAACTTGGCAAAATATTTATATTTTGTTACTATAGCAACCATTTCTCCTATCTTCTCTATGAATTACAAGAGTAAAGTGGTGTTCAGAAGATTTCAATGGCAAAATGAGAATATACATTTTAAAGAGCATCTAAAAAACAATTGATTTTTGAAATTTAATCAAAATCGTTGGAGCGAATTTTGAGAAAATCGAAAAAAACTGAAAAAGTGCATCAGTAAAGTACTAGTACTCTTTGGCTAATTTTATTCAAAAACTTCGTGTCACGTCCCATGGAGGTACCGAAATTAAATATACAATATTTAACTTTCAACCTCCTAGCTCTTTTCGTTCTTGAGATATTTTGTTCACAGACAGACAGACAGACAGACCATGTCGACAAAACCACTTTTTTGGATTCAGGGACCTCAAAACGTGTATATCCATCAAAATCTCGACATTGAATTTTTGACATGATAACAATACTTTCTCTCATATATATTAACATATATATAGAGGTAAGAGAAAGTAAAAAAGTTATCAGTTTAAATTTAAATGTAAATGATTCTGAAGAAAATAAAAAAAAATTTAATTATTGTCATTATTACTGTAGTTCGCACAAATACTCAGTTAAGAAGGAAATATTTATAGCAGTCCAAAATCCCATGGCTATAGATTAAGTTTATATTTACCTAATTCTGGGGTTGATATTGAAGTTGTTTCACTAAGCATTTTTCGTATTGCTTCCGCCTTTTTGCTTCGATGCAATCGTTCCTCAGCGGTTAATTCAGGAGCCTAAAAAATTATATTTTAATTAAAAAATGATGTATGAAATTATTATTATTATTATAAATTGATATGACTTTCTACTCACTTGCTCTGGTACATAACGTTCGGGTATTAGAATCTTATTCGGCGTCCCGAGCACACTATCAATTGTTTGTTCATTATATTTCAAATCCTTATGGCTGAGAGTCGATCTGACAACATCTGGAGCTGCATTTAAACGTGGTCGAAGAGCTCGCTCCATATCCAAATCGTCACGAGCACGAGCACCGCCCTGGAGAGGAAAAATACAAAGTGAAGTAGAAAAAAAATAAATAAAAAAATAGAGTAGAACAAAAACAAGTAAAGGAAGAATCCACCTGTCGACCAAAAGAGAAAATCTATAAGAGAAATATTTATTTCTGATTTCTTTAACCATTAGAGATAATAAAGAAGGGAAAATTTTTATTATAAATTTGCAAGAAATTGCTCTAAAACATCTTTATTAGATTCAAATCAAAATTAAGTTTTTCAGATTCCTGATATTGAAAAGACAGATATCTTTCTTCTTTAGAAAAAAATTATGTTAATGAAAATTCGATTTTAACTAATTTGCTTTTATAAATTTAATCCCGAATATGGCATTATAATCTGAAAATAATAGTTATTTAGAAGTAATACCAGAACCAAAAAATAATAAATATTAGTATACATATAAAAAAAATCAACAACATGTTAGTATACAAATACAAAAAAAAAAAAAAAACTGAAAGAACAAAAACAAAGTTGGTTAATATTTACATTTACAAATTAACAAAACACCCAGATAGGAAAGTGTGTTATTTTTGTAATAAAGTTGGATAAATTTTTTATCTGAAATTTCAATATGAAAAGTGACTAAATAAAAAGATAAAAAAATAATAATAAATAAATTTTGATTCAAAAATAAATTATAGCTGTGAGATAGAGTTTTTCCTTTGTAGTTGTATTTTCTCATTATTAAACCCCCTATAAGATCAATTTTTGATTATTTCAGAAAATGATCTGGCCAGCTGGGAAGTAAAAGAATTAAATTTCGTTGTTTAGAGTGCAATTCATAACATATTCTTCCTCTTCGAGATAAAAAAAAAATTATTATAATTTCCAGATTAATATTGGTGTGATATAAATTTATAAAAAATATTTTAATAATATATTGATTAATAGCAACATTTTAAATCTTTAATCCGAAATTTTATTGCGGACAAAAAATTTGTAACAGCTCTTCCACAAAAATAAAAAAATTATACCATTCAGGATATGAATAAATTTGGACTGCATCCCCCATCTTATCAAATGCATTACCCCTTATTGAAGTGTGATTTTATATTGTTAAAAAAAATACACCCATCTGTATTATACTGTTATTAATTGTCCTGAGGAAGGACTCGGTTTGCGTCCGAAAGGTCGGCGATTGAGATAAAAAAATTAGAGGTTTTTTCTAATTTCATTCCTGCTCATACTTATAAAATTTATTAATTGGTAGGAAGGAAAGGGGGGGGGATTGGCAAGAATCGTCCTACCCCCTCTACAAAGAAAAATATTTTTCTAGCTATGTTCATAATATCAGTTAATATAATTTTAATATACCCGTAGAACATCATAGACGCTAGAGAAAGGGGGCAGGAGGGGAATATGAATCATTAAAAAAATCTGGTGTGGCTGTCGCACAGCACACAACTTTCGATTACCTTCGGTAATCGAAAGTTGTGTGTTCCGTTCTTGTCACACCATATTTTTTTGTATCGAGATATACGTATATTTAGTTCCGCCGATATATTAGAATTCAAGATGTAAAATTTTATAAACGTGGGAAAATATTTATATTTTGTTACCAAGGCAACCATTTCTCCTACATTTCCTATGAAGTACAAGAGAAAAGTGGTCTTCAGAATATTTCAATGGCAAAATGAGAATATACATTTTAAAGAGCATCTAAAAAATCATTATTTTAATTTTAATCAAAATCGTTGGAGCGAATTTTGAGAAAATCGAAAAAAACTGAAAAAGTGCATCAGTAAAGTACTAGTACTCTTTGGCCGATTTTGTTCAAAAGCTTCGTGTCACGGTCCCTTGGGGGTGCCTAACTTAAATATAAAATTTCAACCTCCTAGCTCTAATTCCTTCATGCTTTAAATTGAACACAGACAGACCATGTCACAAAAACCACTTTTTTGGATTCAGGGGACCTCAAAACTGTATATCCATCAAAAGCTCGACATCGAATTTTTGACATGAATCCAATGAGCTCCGAAACGTTGGCCTATAGCGGAGGGATATAATCCGAATAAATTTGCCTGAATACTAGCTCTGGATCTATTTATTCACCCTTTTCAAGTCCAATCCACCAGGCTGCCCCTATCTTCATCTCTGAATCCAATACTTTATCTCTCTATATATTAACATATATAGAGGTAAGAGAAAGTAAAAATATTACTCGAAAAATGAATGCAACCGTTACTCTATCACACCAACATTAAAATAACAAATTTTTAATAATTTTTTGTTTCGTGAAAAAAAAAAATGCCTAAAAAGGATCCCCTACTTGGTATTTATCCAACTTTGTTGGGAGGTCATTGTTAGTGTATTTGTTGGTGATTGAGTATCAAACTTGGAGGCCAACCAGATTCGCCCAAACAGATTCCAGATTGCCAGCCCCGGCGCCGGCTACTGTATAATGTCTTCGTCGCTCTCGAGGAACCGCTCTTCGTTGCGGATTTGTATTCATTGATTGTGTACTTGCGGGTTCTGAAGTTGCATTTGAATCAGAACCGGACATTTCAAGTACAATCGCTCTTGCAGCGGCACTCTTGAACACAGGCGATAAGGGTGGTGGGCTTGAAGATGGGAATAGTTGCTCTCGAGCTGAAAGATTGCCGCTTCCTCCTATACTTGAGTCGGACTCTCCGCCGCTACCTGATTCGAACTAATAAGACATCCGAACGATGATGAGATTAAAACTGCCTTTTGAGAGTGTGGTAATAGAAAAGTTACTCACCCGTACCCGAGGTCGGCCCAGCATCAGATTCCGAAGGGCGGTGACGCTGTCAGAACGTGGTGGAGGTGGAGCAGGTGCTGGTGTTGGTTGGGCCTGTACTCGAGGCGATTTACCGAAACCTCGAGGAAGTGACATGGAACGTTGGAAGAGGGTCTCGTCGTTTTCGTGAGATCGCTCTTCTAGCATCACTTCCTAAAAAATCACAAGTTTATAAAATTAATAAAGGCAACTTTTTTTAAACTTAAAACAAAAAACATTTAGAATTGCTTGAGTAGTATTATATGTGGAGCCTGTTATGCATTGGTGTATCAAAGACCAAACATTGAGTTTTGAGAAAATCAACATTAAAGTTTTTTGTTTACATTGGATTATATATAATTTTCTTGTCAATTGTACAAGTAACATTAAATATAAATTTTTTTAGGACATATTTCATAAAAAATACTATTAATTAAAGCATTTGAAACAATATTCTGTGCTTAACTCATTTTTGAATTTTTTGGTCTTTGACACACCATTGCATAACAGGGTTATATATACAACTACCAACTTCTGATGCTTAAATATATAAAGAATATTCAAATTTATAAAACTCAAGGCGTTCTCTTATATGAGTTTGAGTCAGGGGTGTATATAGAATTTTTTCAGAGGGGGCCTCACTCTTATTTTAAATATCCCCCCCCCCCCCCCCCCCCCCTTAAGGGGTCCGGACCCTCTCAAATACAAATTTCGATGAAAATTTTTTTTCCGTTTTACTTTTTTTTTTTTTAGTAAATTGTCCTCGTAACTTAATTCACTCGATTTAACCTTTTTTTTTTGTATACTAGTTTGAAAAATTTCGGGGGGGGGGGGGGGGGCATCGCCCGGGGTTTGAGTTGTAGCAAGATTTCCACTATTTAATTCTTACTCAGCAATTAATTTACTAAAAATAATTCAATTTAAAAATAACTTCCTAATTTTCAGCAATTTGTAATCAGTGGCGTCATTTCAAATTATTCTTGGGGGGGGGGGGGGGGCAAACTTTTTTATTAAAATTTACTTACAAATAGGTACTCAAATTTGGCCATTAATTTAATTAATTGTTTAATTTTGTACAGTTTATATACTCGTATATATATTTTGACATTTTATTTAGAATAATATAGAGTTTTATAAAAATCAGAGCCCTTGGGGAGGGGGGGGGCAATGCCTCCCCCTGCCCCCACCCCCAAATGACGCCACTGTAATAACAAATTTTTGTTTTTTAAATATTATTAGACAAACACTGTTAGGGTGGTCCTTATTTTTCAAGTTGGATCTTTTTAATGCAGGTACAGGGAGCGCCATAATTAAGTCCCTACCTGATAGCTTTAGCATATGGTATAGTATATGGTGTAAAGTGAAATAATTTTAATAAGTGAAAAGAACGTAAAACTCAGATGATTTTAATTTACCTTTTGAAATTTAAAATTATTTCACCATTTACCATATACCCCCCCCCGCCCTTACTTAAGGCTAAAGCTATCAGGTGGGGATTTAATTGTGGCGCTCGCTGTACCTCTCAAATTGTCCCTTTATTTAAAAAAATATAATTCCTTTAGCATCTAAAATAATCTTAAATCAAAATTTTTAAAATTCTAAAATGCTTTGCGTTGAACATAGAGACGGAATTATAAATTACAGTAATGTAAAATATATACCTGATAGGCAAGGGGAAGACCTGGTTGTTGATACTGTACAGGCGAAGGAATTGATTGCAGAGGCTGATATTGAAATTGCTGTTGTGCCGTTTGCAGATCTTCTTCAGCCAAAGAAACTAATTTCTGTAAATAAATAAAATTTTATTAAAATCACAAAAGTATTTAATTAAATATGATAAAAATGTGCATACCTCGTTTTCACCGAGGGGTTGCTGAGGTGACAGAGGACCAACTCCTCGATGATCACGATCCCGTTGTCTTCGTTCTGACTCTCGTTTAACAATCCGAACAGTTTTTATCTCTTGTTGACGTTCTCGCGGAATGATCCCTAAAAACAAATTACAATTTTCTTAATATAAATAAAACAGGATACAACTTATTGCAGAAGGAAGTGAGTTTAAAAAAAAAGTATTTATAATTTAAATATTTATTTTAGGATCAGTGTTAAAAAAATTCAATAATCGTATTAAATATTTAATAAACGATAAGAAATTTTTGATTTCCGTATTTAATTGATAACATAAAAAGAAAATATAGGATTGGTTAAATTAGATCTTTTATTAAAATAGGTGTGTGTGACTAAAGAGCACATAATAATTTTATATAAAAACTTTAATATTGAATTTGCGTATTTTTTTTTTAAATAAAAAATAAAATTCAAGGAGGAGGACCTCTTGAAAAAAAAATAATTTTGAAAGGATAAGAAAGAAAATTAATCCGGAGGCAAAGAGGAATAAAAAATTCACAAGTCAGAATTTTGTTTTACCTTTTTATTTGTGGGTGAAATGAGAATCCCTTTATTTTAGTTTGTTTTTATATTTTTTTAGAATGGTGATATGTAATCCAAGTTATCCCAAATCTACACAGACTCAGAAATAAAATTTTTATTTAAAGAATCTCAAAAATTTTAGGCCTACTTACATTTTTTTTGAATAAGAAATGAATGTGTTCTAGATTGAGACCTTTTCACTAATGTGAAGCTCTAACCGATCGCTAATCAAACTGTTTGCCGAGTGAGGCAAACAAATCAGCCTTGAAGGGAGAGAGGGGGAAGACCGAAAAAAAAATTATTTAGCTGATCTATTAGTCAAAATATGAATAACGGATAATCTTGAAGAATTGGAGGAGAGAAGAATGCCAAGACAATAATTATCAGATATTTATTTTAATATTGTTGAGAAAAAACGGCATTACTATTAAAATTTTTTCTTCTCCTTGGACTGCATTAATATAAGGTTAAGCAAGTAATAGTCACCGGCAAATAAATTAACTTCTGATAAAAAATTGGTCTTTGTTAAAAATGATGATTTAATATTTTCTCATTATAATTTTCGTTTGTTCTCTTATCCTCATAATCCATGAAAAAATATTTGTTAACATAAATTGAATGGCGAAATGATTCTTGTTTAAAGTAAGAGTGAAATGTGAATAATCTTCATTTGATGATAAAAAGTAGGAAAGAATTTACAGTGGTAAATTCAAAGGGTGGATTTTCTGGACATTAAGCATTTTAAAAGAGGTTATTTCTCCATATTTAAGAAAAACAAGTGTCTGCTTGAGGATTTGTTTGCATTCATGGAATACACAAATGAAAAGAATACATAAATATTTCTCTATACATTTCCTATGGGAAAAATCGTAACTTTAAGAATTAATAACTCAAAAATTGGAAGTGCTAGGGACCAAAACTTATTTTTCCCTGAACCAGTTTTTTATGCTGAAAACGTATATGTAATTATTATTTTTCTATGACTTTTAGTTCAGGCCGTACTTTTATGCGTACAGACGGACAGACACCGGAGTCTCTACATAAGCTCTCTCCCCCTTAGTACTACGTACAGTGAGAGCTAAAAAGGATGGTATTTATATTTAAATTAGGGTAATAGAAATTGTTGATTTCTTGAATATATTATAAAAAATTTACTATTCTTTTTGGTCATTCAAAGAATAAATATTCACAGGGCCGCCGAGAGGCCTCCGGACTATATATTAACACTGTATGTGACTCTCCTCCGCCCACACAAAAAAGTTTTATTTAATCATTCAAAATTTCGCTTTTACTTTAAACAAGAATTATTTCACCATTCAATTTCAATTAACAAATATTTTATAATTATTGTATTATTTGGATGAGAGAACAAATCAAAATTATATTATAACTAGGCGCGAAGCCCGCCTTTGGCCGAAAGTTATAGGAATTTCGGGTCGAAAATAATTTTCATGTAATCCTTAGAAAGTTTTCTTTAAGCATAAAATTTAGTTTCGAAATTCTAACGGGAAGTTGCCCAAATAGAGAGTGACAAACAGACAGACAGATGGACATTAGCGAATTATATACCGATATATAGAATGACAAAATATTAAATCGTCGTTTTTAACAACGGTCAATTTTTTATCAGAAGTTAATTTATTTGTTGGTGATTATTGCCTTCTTAACACTATATAATGAAGTCCAAGGAGAAAAAAAATTTTTAATAATAATAATGCCGTTTTTCCTCAACACATGAAGTATTATTATTATTGAAATAAATGCCTGACAATAATCACCTCCATATAAATTAAATATTTCATAGAATTTTTACTTTCTCTTACCTATGTATATATGTAATATATATATAGAGAGAAAGTATTGGATTCATGTCAAAAATTCGATGTCGAGATTTTGATGGATCTTCACGTTTTGAGGTCCCCTGAATCCAAAAAAGTGGTTTTCGGGACATGGTCTGTCTGTGGGTGGTGGGTGGGTGGGTGTGTGTTCAATTTTAAGCATGAAAGAATTGAGCTATGAGGCTGAAATTTTATAAATAAGTTAAACAACCCCCTGGACCGGAAAAATAAGCTTTTAATTAAAATCGGCCAAAGAGTACTAGTACTTTACTAATGCACTTTTTCAGTTTTTTTCGATTTTCTCAAAATTTGATCCAACGATTTTTTTTTTTAATTCAAAAATCAATTATTTTTTAGATGCTCTTTAAAATGTATATTCTCATTTTGCAATTGAAATCTTCTGAAGACCACTTTACTCTTGTACTCCATAGAAAAGATAGGAGAAATGGTTGCCATGGTAACAAAATATAAATATTTTCACATATAAATTTTACATCTTGAAAATCGAATGTGCCGTACTGTCGGAAACTAAATACATGTCGACACAAAAAATCTGGTGTGACAAGCACAGTACACAACTTTCGATTACGGAAGGTAAGAGAAAGTTGTGTGCTGTACGCCAGTCACACCAGATTTTTTTACTTTTAAGGGAACTGTTTTTTTTTAACTATTTAAATAAATAGTTCCAGAAACTCACAGAGGATCAAAATTTTTATTTTTCATTGGAAATCTAACGTTGGAGCTCAAAAGTACCGGACCCAGGGGATTTATACGTGGCTGAATATTCAATTGGACTGAATTCACCTACCTTTTAAAAAATTGCTATTTCATACCTCAACCTCACCCACTCATTTGTACAATAAAAGATTTACACCAAAGGAATTTTCTTGTATGATCAGACTACGCAGTCAATTGCAAATCTAGATGAAGACTAAATGGTTGCATTATGTATCGGGGCATGAATCATGCAGTTAAAACCGCAGTCATTTAAATTAATTAAAGAACGAAAGAGAGATAGATAGAAAGAAAATGGGTACTTAGGTCTGGATAGGTGACCTTAATAATAAATTGGTAGAAGAGATTTTGTAGAAGTGTAATAAATCCTCTTCTAAAATTGTGTTTTTAATAAACTTGTAAGGTCTCTACATGAATTGTTGAAAAGTTTATGGTGTATAGTGAGGGTCAATATTAAGTCCCAACCATGAGTTTTCTACTTGTGATTATTTTTTTGTTTTTATAAAAGAAAATGAAAATATTTATTGGAAATCTTCTAGGTTTGAACCATGAAAGTTTCCATTAAAAAATATTTAATATTTTTTTAAAAAACAATGAAATAATCACAAGTAGAAAACGCATGGGTGGGACTTAATATTGTCCCTCACTGTACTTGAAACAATTTTCAGGGTAAAATGAGAATATTCATTTTAAAGAGGATCTAAAAAATAATTGATTTGTGAATTTTAATCAAAATCGTTAGAGCCAATTTTGAAAAAATCGAAAAAAAAAAAACTGAAAAAGTACATCTTTAAGTAAACTGTACTTCTAAAGTGTACTACTAAAGTGTACTTCAAAAAATATTCACGAAAGATTTTACTGATATACTTTTTAAAGCGCATGTAAAAAATAATTGATTTATGAATTTTAATCAAAATAGTTAGAGCCAATTTTGAGAAATTCGAAAAAAACTAAAAAAGACTTCAGTAAAGTACTAGTACTTTTTGGTGATTTTGTTCAAAAGCTTATTTTGATTATCCGGTAGGGTACCTAACTTAAATATAAAATTTCAATCCAGTAGCTCAATTCCATCATGTTTAAAATCGTTACAGACAGACACACAGACCAATTTGAGGGACCCACTTTTTTGGACCTCAAAACATGTATATCAATCAAAATCTGGACATCGAATTTTTGACATGATCGCAATACTTTCTCTATATATATTACATATTTAGGTAAGAGCAAGTAATAATATGAAAATGCGAAATTGATAAGTTCTAATTTATAGTCTCTTTATTCTGATGAAAGCAGACAGACAACGTAAGTTATAGACTCACCATAAAATCGTTTCATTTTCTCATCGGCTTCGCTGCCCAAATCAATAGGCCCTGAATGAGACGTGGTAAGATCATCAGCGGTGGATACTGGAGGCGGCGGTGGCGGTGGATAATCCGGTGGCAATTCGCCTGAGGCAGGTGTCCCGGGCGCTGGAGGCGGTGGTGTAATTGGAGTTGTTGTCGGGGGTTGGCCGATACTTGACGAGGGCGAAACATCCTCACGAGACTCGGCTGTGGCTAGAATGAGAGCGGAAGCAAGCAGCGGACACAGAAAGTTAGTAAAGCATTAGAGCAGCTTAATTAAAACTAATTAAACTATGTTAGTGAAGATTCTATAAAAATAATTTCAGGTTCTGGGGTACCCAGCAGGCAGGCCCCCCCCTAGAGCAACAAAAAAATTAAATGTTTATAAAGATGAAACGAAACAAAATTGGTGGATCGCGACGGGAAATGATTCTTTTTGTTAGGACTCGAGGGTTTTTAGGCTTTAATTCGAGCTTTACCCCTCTATATAAAAATACTATGTCACAATCTGACGACCATGATCTCCCCCTACGACCTTGATCTACCATCCCCCTAGATTTGATCCTGCCCCATGTTCGGTTACTAATTAATTCTTTAAAGAGGTTTTCTTTTTTAAGATTACTCCGGATCTAATAAGCATTATAAAATCTAATAATACTAAATTACAAAATAAACAAAAAAAAAAAAAATATTTTAAAAAGTTCTTGTATTAGTAAAAAAAAAAAATAATAAAATCTATAATGTACATTAATTTTAACTTTAAAAATTAAGCCATTATTAGAATCAAGGGCGGATTTAGAGAATTTAGTCGGGGGGGGGGGGGGGGATCTGGTGTGACTGGCCGCACAGTACACAACTTTCTCTTACTTTCGGTAATTTAAAGTTGCATTCTGTACTTGTTTGCCAGATTTTTTTTGTATCGAAATAGATTTGAACACACAACCTTCAGACTATTTTGACGGACCCACTTATTTTGGTCAGGGATCCATCAACATCTTTTTTGACACAATCACAAAATTGCATATATAGATAGGTAAGAGAAAGTAAAAATAAATATAAAGGCCTATACAAATCAAATTTTTAAAATTTAATTTCTAAATTTTGAAATATCGGAGGGGGAGGGGTAATTACCCCCTTCAACGCCGTCTCCCCCTGTATCCGCCCTTGATGGTAATATAAAATATTTCTTACATTTTCTTTATTGTTGACTAGACAATACTAAAAATAATAATATTCTTTTTAAAAAGTTATTTATTAGTATTAGAAGTAATAAGGTCAAAGAAATGAAATATTTTCAATATAAGAGATAAAATTGGACATCAAATGATCAAGTCGGAAATTGAAAGATTTTTTTTTTCTAACAATTGAAAGGCTATGATCAAATAAGATGAAAACAGAATCATATTGATTCGAATATACTATATAAACTGACGTCAGAATTGTATTAAGAAATATTTCTATTTAAAAAAAAAAAAAGAACATGCAGTCTTTAATAATTCTTTTTAAGGATGGATCGAGGTTTGCCCTCTTGGGTACCTCTGACGGGGGAAACTGTCGCCACCGGATGTGTGGTCACCCCAACGGAAACGCTAACGCTACCCAGGTCACAAGTCTGGAATGTGTCTAAATCGGTGACCAGCCAAGTACCGGAATGATGTCGTCGCCGTCCTGTCGAATGCCCTCCCTCTCCTGGAATGAGAGAAAATCAATCAGAATTAATCTATTCCCATTCTGGATTTTATAATAAACTTCAATCTCCAAGTAAATTGATAAGGAAATTAATATTAAATTGAAATGAAAAGAAATAGTGACAATTGAAATGTTTATTGATTTATTAATAATCACGTCAAATATTTAATTTTCCGACTACAGGAATGGCACACAATCCCCAGGACAATAAATATTTGTCCCGCGTCCCGTAAATACATTCAAATATCCCGTCGAAAAAATCAAAAGTCCCCTATTTTTGTTTGCCAACGCGACGTGCTCGCAATAAGCAGGGATTCATAAATATATCACAGATTACAGTTTAGTGGAGTGTATGTTTATTGTGTTACATATTCTAATTCTGTAAATAGTGTTTAAGGAAAAATCTATTCCAACTTTTTTTCTGTAAAATTTCTAAAAAAGTTTCTTGCCCGAGACCCGTGGATACTAACTTCTCGTGCCTAGAGTCCCGGGTTCGCTTCCCGTCCCAAACGAGAAAAATTTAATTCATTTGAAGTGACTACCAATTATTTGAGGATGGGGTCTAAATGGCTTTAAATGCTGAAAAAGACCTTAAATAAATTTAAAAAAAAAGTTTCTTAAATTTTAATTTACTTCGTCCCTCAAAACACTTTTATAAATTACTTAATTTCACTGTCGAAATTTTACTATTGATTTTAGTATTTCTAAACGATTTAAGCAAAGTTAAATGGTATACCATATCCCTATTTATTTCAAATGATTAGTAGCCAATTCAAATGAAATATATTTTTCTAGCCTGGGACGGGAGGCGAATTTTTCACGGGCAAAAAAAAAAGTCAAACTCGCCGACTATAGGATAATGGAAGGGAAAAACATAAGTCCTGGTTCAAGTCCAAGAGGCGCGATTTACTCAATCAAAACACAAACTCATATAGTAAATTTATATAATTAGATATTACTTCATGTACCCGAAAAAAGATGTAAGGGGGTGCCGCCGGGAGTCGAACCACGGATCCACCGATTTGCGCTCAGTGTGCCCCTTCGACTCCCGGCGGCACCCCTTACATCTTTTTTCGGGTACATGAAGTAATATCTAATTATATAAATTTCCGTTTCGCGGCTTATCTACGCGATATATATAATATCTTAAATATTATATATAATTTCTTATTCATATAGTAAATTTATCATATCTTAATTTATATTTTCACTGACTTTTCACACAAAGCTCTACCTAGTTAGTATTTAATTTTCATTTTATAATTAAAGAGTTTTTTTTTTTTTTATTTTTTTTCGACATCGAAGGCCATTTAGATCCCGTCCCTATTTATTTAAATTTAAAAGTTTCCTTACAGTGGCGTAATGTATTTTAGCGAGGCCCCGCCGCAACCTTTTTTTCGGGCCCTATTCAGGGCCGAAAACCGAATTTTTGCCACCCTGCGGAAAATTTTTTTTCTCTTGAAAATCATTTTACTTTTTTTTTTAATTTTTCCCCCCCCTCAATCATTTTAGCTTTAGCTTTTTTTTTAGGGGATTGAAATTTTGGCGAATTGCGGAAAATTTTTTCTCCTTCCCGTGAATATCATTTTACCTTTTTTTGGGGGAAACGGAATTTTTGCCGCGTTTTCGGAAATTTTTTCCCTTCCCGTGAAAATCTTTTTACCTTATTTGGAAGGTATCGAATTTTTGCCGCCTTGAGGACAATTTTTCCTCCTACCGTCAAAATCAATTTAGCTTTTTGCCCGCGGCCCTCCCACCAAGGTACGGGGCTCCATGCACCGCGGGTTTTACCACTGTTTACTCATTTAGGTGTTGAAACATCGAACTCACCCGAATGTGAAGAGCCGGGAGGCCGAATCTGCTGCACCAGACTATGTGATTTTTCTGTAAGCTGTTTCACTTGTAAACTGAGCTCATGTCTTTGCCTTTGTAAATCCCCAACTAATTGTTGGACTCTCTTCAGTTCACATTCCAAATGTGCTGGGGTTGGCGATGGCGCTGTTTGGGTGGGATCCGCGGGGACGGAACCACCGCCTCTTCGTTGCTGCTGTTGTTGCATTTTCTGTCGAAGAACTACAAGTTCTTGTTCCAGACGAGCATTTTCCGTCACAGTTTCTTCCAGTTTCTGTAAAATAAAAAAAAAATTCATCAGACAAAATTTAAAAAAAGAAAACAGAGCAGCAGCAGCAGCAACAGCGGATGTTGAAAACTTAACAGCTTCTACATTTTCTATTCTCTAGATGATTAACACTGAAAGCAACTATGAAGAAGACGTCGATGAAGCAATTGAAGAGGCAGATTTAGGCAATGTAAATATTTTTTTTTTTCCCGAAATAAGACAGGGCATAGTAAGATGCGCGTGAGGCGAAATATGCATTTTTGTAACCAACGGAATTGCGTCATAATGCTGTGGCCTCACAAGAATCTTAATATAAGTATAATCCAAAAGTCAAATAAAAATCCCATTGGATTGCACCAGCGAACCTCAACTCCTGATGAATAGGCATCCACGTCTACTCTTTGTCCCGCCATTGAATATTAAATTTTTGCAGTTATTCAGAAACCAACGAACTCAAATGCTCTTTTTAAATGTTTTTTTCTTTTTAAATTAATTCCAGCATTTAGAAAAATATTGGCAGTAACAATAGAATAATCTACTGTATATACTGATATATGTGTGAATATGCGGTGTGTAATGTGTGTCCTTTGTGCATTCCTAAACTAACATTTTTTTTTTTTTTTTAATTGATAGAGAATTTTCCAGAGATGATTTCTGGCTATGATTTTTTAGGGGGAGGGAACGTCCTTTTAAATTTTCGCAGGATGTATGAAAGGGATTTCAACCAGAGAGAAGTTTTTATAAGAAATATCATAAATTGGCCCGGCGAAGGCGAGCAAGAGACTCCCAAGGAAAGTCCGCCGAAGGTGGGCTTTGCGACTAGTTTTTAATAAATCAAAGATTATTAAATATAACTTATATAAGGGAGAGGTTTTAATTTTAATTAAATTCTCTCAGAATTATTTGCTCAACACTCTAATGATGATGAGAAGCTGTGCGTTCTATTGTGAATCTCTGTACTTAAAAAAAAAAAAAAAATGCTTGAGAAATTAAAAGAAAAGCAGCCGACGCGTGACGTGCTTGAAAAAAGTAAATCAGAGGTGTTTCCCAACGAAAAGAAATATGAATAAAATATGGTGATATTTTCTTTTTATCTAAACAAGCAGACATATTTGTATCGTATATTATTTAATCCTATTGATGGTTTCAAGAAATAAGTTTTAAATTTTTAGATGATAAATCAAACCAGAAAGAAAATCAATTCTGTTTTGATTAGAGGGATTTTTTTTTTTTGGAAGAGAACGTTAAAACAACTAAAGAGCGGAATCATTCCTAAATGCTTCCTAACAAATAATTTTTAGTCTGTTTGGACATAATGACATATTATTTCTATTTACAGTACATTATTATTATCCATTTATTTTTATTAATTGAAATTTTCTAGGGAAATGTTCTACTATAATAATCTTATTGAATTAATCGAGAATCGATTGTGAAATTCAAATAAGATAATTTTTTTCTATATGAATTTACCTGTAATTTATTTTTTATTACATACAAACAAAAAGTTATTTTCTTGATAAATTATAAAAAGATCAAGAATATTCCAATTAATATTTTATTAGAATTTCCCCCATAAGTATTCCATTATAAAATATATTAGCCTATACTTTAAGCTGATATTTATAAATAATTCAAAAATGCAACACATTTATTAAATTTATTTCCTACCCTAACAAGGGATTCAAAGAAAGGATATTCTATCGATCCTAAGTAATAATAAATGAGGATGGTAAATGAGGTTGAGAAACACCCTATAACAAAACGATTACCGTGCGCACACACGCAGTGTGGCTTACGATGAGCTCTTTGGCAAACATTGAGGCCTGCTTTTTCTGTAAGACATCCAAACAACAAACATACTAAGGTTTTACGTTATTATTATGTTATATATAATTAATATTCCCTTGGAAAAAATTATAAAGTGCAATTAGATAATTCTAAATAACATGCATAATAACTAGTATTTACAAATTTACATTTTTTTTTTAATTTTAAGGAAAAATTATTATTATTTTAGACGGAATTGAAAAAAAAAAAAAAATTGAAGTGAGCTAGGATCTTTATAAATACTGTATGAATAATTGAGGGACTATAAACATTCGATATGGGAGCAGATAAAATTTTCTAAGTCAAAAAGGTCAGATCTAAAAAAATAGGAGAATTTTATTATGTTATTTTAAGGTGCGCGTCTCGGGGTGCTAATTTTGGGAGGTTCTACCGGCCACAATTTTTTTATTTTTTTTTTTTTTAATTATTTTTTAAAATTTTTTAATTTTTTTAAAATTTTTTTTTTTTTTTTTTAAATTTTAAATTTTTTTTTTTTTTTTTTTTAAAAAAAAAATTTTTTTAAAAAAATTTCTTTATATTTATAATAATTAAATTTTCATTTTTAAATAATTAATTTTTTACCCTTAATTAAATATCTGGAATCTTTAAAATGAAATGGAATAAATCCCTTGTATCCCTATGTGAAAAACTAACGCCATATCTTGCCGCCTAGAGTAACTCGGGAGTGAATCGTGATCTAACGGCTTTTCGAGACGCGCACCTTAAATAGAATTTTTGGGTTAAAATTTAGGGACCCGAAACTAATGCCCACAGTTTCCTGAATTAATTAGCATGTTAAGTTATATATTTAAAAATTAGATTTAATTGAGATGTATAGCTGATAATACAATTTATTTAAGGTTCAGGAAATCCCAAATGAGCAATGCAGCTAGTCATTTTTTCAATTTTTATTTAAACAAAGTGCCAGGGCCAACGTTTCGGTCACACATTAGCTCTGATGATGGTCCTATATGTGACCGAAACGTTGGCCCTGGCACTTTATGTTTAAAAAAACGACTAGATGCGTTGCTCATTTGGGATTTCCTGAACCTTAAATAAATATTTAAAAATGTTATAAAGTAGAATCCTGGTAATTATAGTCAAGGGGCGGACAGTTTGGTATGAATTCTCGGGAGTATAAAATTTAAAAAATTTATCTGGGGACCGGCAAATTTGCAAAAATTAGCCGGGAATAATCGAGATAAAAAATATCGGAATTCCGCTGTATATCAAACAAAATTAATGGAACTCTAAAGCGCACTGAGACGGACAGAATGCATCGCAAAAATCCCTCTGCCATGAATACATTAAAATATCCGCCCCAGTTTGGATTGTTCTTATAGACATACATAACGGATGTTTTCTCTACGATCTGTCGATCACAGTGGGAGTTTAACTTAAGATTATAAAAATTTACTAATAAAAAATTTTCATGTCTAAATTATTTTGACTCCCAGAGTTTATAGTAGGTGCGAATTGTTCAATTAAACTAATCAAAACTATTCAAACAAAAACTAGATTTTCAATTAATTAAAAAAAATCAAACTTCTTAATTAAATTATATCACTCATCAACAACAAGAAACTTAAGATGGGTAAGGCATAGTTAATTTTTTCTTAATAATATATTTATGGTCCGATTAATATTTATGAGATATCGATTTTCAATGAAGAGTTAAAAAAAGTAACCAATGAAATTTATATTAAAATATATGCTATGGAATTCAGAATAAATCCCAGGGGGTTTTATTGTATAGATATAAAGCATGCCTCAAGCTATCAATCGTCACCCTATTAGTATTTTTATTTTTTAAATAAAAAACATTTTCACACGCAATTGTAATTTTTCACCCTGTTAAGGAAACGATCAATCAATACCTAATCCTTATGAAACGAGCTTCTTTTAAGAGAGAGATATAGGGTGATTCAAAAAGTTCAAAGTTATAATAATACAAAATTAATAAATAGAACAAAAACCGAATCACTTATAAATTATGCTTTCAAGGGATAAAGAATATAAAAATATTTGAAATTGAATATAATTAATTCGTTATTTTTGTTTTCAATTTCGGGGATAAATAAGAAATTTAAATTTACCTTTGAATTGTGAGCGAGGAGTAGACGAACTCTACTGAGTTCTCTTTCGAGTAGCCGTTGTTGTCTCCTGTAATGTTCAGCCCTGGCTGGATCCGCTCTGGAAGCCTGAAGCCGATGGCGAAGTCCTCCCAGAGCTTTCTCCAGCAATTCCTGAAACACACACAAAGGTTATTAATGAAAAAAAAAAAAAAAAATTATTTTTAAAGCTGCCAACCCACCAATTTTTTCACCTAAGGGAGCGTACAAGTATTAGGTAACGCAAATTTTGAAGATTTTTCTTTTTTTTTAGTTAACAAAGGGGGGGGGCGCCAAATGGTCCACAAAACAAAAAATTATAGGATAATTTTTATTTTTATTATTGATTTCTGGATAATATATTTTAAATTTAGTGCCAATGTAATATAATAATTTTGTATATTTTACATATAATATTATGTGGTTTTCGAATGGGGGGGGGGCGCTAAAAAGATATTGTGCCTAGGGCGCGAGTTAAGCTCACTACGCCACTGCCTATGGCATTGAAATTTTTCTATCAAATGAAATATCTTTAAACAAAGATTATTCACTTGATTATAGCCGAAATTATCTAGCATCTTTGTTAGATCTACTATCATGGGCGTACCCAGCGAGGGGCAGCTGCCCCCCCCCCCTAGAAGCAAGAAAAGAAAAATTAAATGTTTATAAAGTGATGAAACGAAACAAAATTAGATAGGGCGATGATGACGGGGAATGATTTAGGACTCGAGAGTTTATGCCTTTAATTCGAAGGCTTTTCCCCTCTATATAAAAAAAGCTATGTCACAATCTGGATGACCATGATGACCCCCCCCCCACTAGATTTGATCCTAGGTACGCCCTTGTCTACTATCCTAATTTCAGGCTCTACCCAAATAAATTCCCCCGGCTCTCTCTATAGCTTTTTCACTCAAAATTTCAGCTAATCTAATAATTTTGGCTTGCATCACTACCGATATTAGCCTCCAGTCCTGAACGAAAACATTTTTAATTTATAAAATCTGGTTTTGAGGCTAAAAAGAATCAGACGCCGAAAAAAAAAAGAATTAAAAAAAAAATCAGATGTTAAAAATACAATACCTTATCTTGTTGGAGGCTTTGAAGAGTTCCGGATTCTTGCTGCAAAAGGCGATCCAAACGATACAGCTCTTGTACTTTCGCCTAAAAAAAAAAAAAAAAAAATGTTAATAAAAAATTTTCAAACCAAAAACATTTTTATCTATAAAGATGTAGTGTATCTCTTGGTGAAAATTATGAGACAGTTAGGGGTACGAGAGGTAAGAAAAAATAAAAGTTAGATAGTTCACATCTTTGTAAGAAGGGTTGGAATTGCGTTTCATTATTTAAAAATGAAATTAAATAAATATAAGCAACTTGTGGTTTTTTGGACGGAATTTGACAGGTAGTATGTCGTTATTTTCTGTTATAATTATTAAAAAACACTAAATTTTTCAATAATATTTATTTTTGGTAGCGCACCTGTTAACCAAAAATAAATATTATTGAAAAATTTAGTGTTTTTTAATAATTATAACAGAAAATAACGACATACTACCTGTCAAATTCCGTCCAAGAAAGAAACCACAAGTTGCTTATATTTATTTAAATTAATTTGGACTGCATCCACCATTTTATGAAATTAAATATTTTTATGGCTAGTAATATATTAAGAAATCAAAAAAGTCTGGAAACTTTTTTTTGAAATAGTGTGATTGAAAAATTTATTAAAATTCAATAATTGAGATTAAAAGTTGGCAATGCCTCCGGGGAAGTTGAAAGATCTCCTCCCTTCTAGATTTTAAATATTAAACACCTTTTCAACTTTTATATTTTACCTGCAATTGTGTCCGATCAGGATGTAGTCGATTCCATTCTTTACGCTCTTCGGCGAGTAGTCTTTGCTCTTGCATTTTCTGGTTGAATTCGAGACGCTCTCGGATGGCAGCCGCAGCGGCTGGATGCTGTTGCGGTGATGCTGGAGGCGGCATCGTCACCGGTCCCCGATAAAGAGAACCTAATTTCACCATGTTGTCTACGAGATTCACCAGAGGTTTGCCTTTTTCATACTGCACAAACAAAAACAAATAGCGGATTTTTATTTCATCGTTCTGCTCTCATATTAATTCTAACTCTAATTATTGATCATGCAAAGAAAATTAAGATCAAACCGATAGTGTATGGGAATAAATAATTAAGGCTAATAAAAAGAAAATCTTTGCTCGGGTAACTCGTGGACGCTAATCCAGTTACTCACCAATTGTGAGCACCTGAGTAAGAAAAATAAATAAAATTAGGAATATCTATACTAAATAAAAAAAATCTGGTGGGACTATCGCACAGCACATAACTTTCTCTTACCTTCGGTAATCGGAAGTTGTGTTCTGTGCTTGTCACACCAGATTTTTCGTGTCAACATATATTTAGTTTCCGCCGATATATTAGAATTCAAGATGTGAAATTATTTTTTGTTACCATGGCAACCATTTCTCTTATCTTTCTTATGAAGTACAAGAGTAAAGTGGTCTTCAGAAGATTTCAATGGCAAAATGAAAATATACAATTTAAAGAGCATCTAAAAAATAATTGATTTTTGAATTTTAATCAAAATCGTCAAAGCGAATTTTGAGAAAATTGAAAAAAAAAACTGAAAAAGTACATCAGTAAAGTACTAGTACTTTTTGGCTGATTTTGATCAAAAGCTTATTTTCACGCCTCATGTGGGTGCCTAATTTAAATATAAAATTTCAACCTCATAGTTCAATTCCTTCATGCTTAAAATTGAACACACCCACACAGACAGACAGAACATGTTCCAAAAACCACTTTTTTGGATTCAGGGGACCTCAAAACGTGTATATCCATCAAAATCTCGACATCGAATTTTTAACATGAAACCAATACTTTCTCATATATAAACCCTAGTATATATGTATATTAACATATACATATAGGTAAGAGAAAGTAAAAAGCTTGTAAATAGAATGGCAAAAATCTCGACATCGAATTTTTGAAATGATCGCAATATTTTCTCTATATATTTTATAGAGAAAATAAAAATGTTATTTTTCGCCTGCAAGTTAGGCAACCGATATACAAGCCTGTTTAAAGTTTAAACTAATATTACAGGGGTTTTAAATCTAACGATCAATATATAAGTTTGATTTACTTCTAAAAGTCAATTGGTAATTTTATTAAATGGCTACCCAATCAATTAACTACAACGTCAAAAGAAATATTCAATTTGCACTTATTCATTAATCTAATTTAGAAATGACCTTTCAACAATGAACAAATCACTTCTAATTTAAACTTGAAATATTATTCCTTTATATTAATCGGTTTAATTTTAATAACACCTAAAAGAAAATTCTCAAAGGACGTGAAATTTTCTTGATCCAAGCCGGTGTATTACGTAAACTTAAGTTTTTAAACAAAGAACATATTAGAATTTATGTGGATTCTAATTAACAAGATTGTTTGTTGATAATGTTGATAGACGCAATTAAATTAAAGACCTTTTGGATACTAAAGTTTACTATTGTTGAAACAGTCATAAAATAAAATATTTATTATCCACATGAGTATTTACATGGAGAGTAATTTGAGAGAAGAATTTCTCAATTTCAAATAATATATTATTGTAACTATAAAACAAAGAGAAAAGTGTAATACATTAAATAAAAAGTTGACAGAAAGTTCTAATAGATTAGCTTTTACAGTATTTAAATGAAACAATGCATCAAATTGCCTAAATGATAAATGAATTAAAATTAATAAATAAGAAACATAAACAGCAACAAATTACATGCAACAGATGATCCATTAATCACATTTACGCTAATTAAGACAAGCGGACAAAAACCAAAATGGCGGCCTCACCTGTTTCTCAAGGTCGAGCAGATGGCGCTTGAGTTCCTCAAGTTTATGAAGATGCTCGATTCGCCGGGGGGAGTCCATTTCGGCAAGGCGCGCCTGCAGGCCACATCGGTCACAAAACAAACAGACACACATGCAAAAAAAACACATTGAACATTAAACAATTCACAAACAACAACACAACGATAAAGAGAACAATATTTAAAAGATAATTTAAGAGTGGAGCCTATAAATGTAAGTCCAACTATAAAAAAAATAGCAACATGTTTCATATTACGAGTCGGACAGTAAGAATTTCTCTTTATCGTTTAAAAAGAAAATTTAATATTTTATTATGTTTAGAGTTAATATTAAAAAAAAATGAAATGTTAGAAAAGCAAAGCGTATTATGATTAAAAAAGGCTATTTGAACATGATAATTAATTTTATATCAATGTTCTGGAGTAAATAAAAATAAATAAAATTGCTTATGCAGAAAAGGACGGAGGCAACATATGGAGATATGATGAAATTTATAACAAAACTTTTGTTAATCAGTGTTGCAAGAGAGAATGGCAGGAGCAACCAAAAAATAAAACCTCCATTGATAAATGTCTCTATTTTTTTGACCAACAACGGTTTTATTTATTTATTTTTTTGATTCACCTGACTTACTTTACAAATTGGTAAAGGTTTTGAGACTAATATATTATTTAGTAAAATAGAAACGAAATTTTGGTTGGGAACATCCTCAGGCACTTTAGTTCAATCAGAAAAAGTTAAAATTTTTACTCATCCAATATGTGACTTTTAAAATTTTTCGGATTGATTTATAGCATAAAGTTGTTCGAATCTAGGACCAAAACATTCTAATAAAATATATTCTGACTTCTGATATAAGAGATTAATATTTTTTCAAATTTCGGTGTTTGGGTTTTCACAGTTGTTATCATTAATTAATAAAGATATCGAGTTTAACTGTGGTTTATTTGTAAACAACATTTCGGCCCCCAATTCAGTTAAGATTACAAAAGTTGTTACATCTGTGACAATCTCATTTGAATTCAAATATATTCAAATGAGATTGCTATAGATGTAACAACTTTTGTAATCTTAACTGAATTGTATTTGAAGAAGGTCACAAAATGAGTGGCCGAAATATTTTACAAATAAACCACAGTTAAACCAAAAATCAACTTCTTTTATTAACTTTTTACAAAAAAAAAAAATTTAAGTAATAGTCCTATGTCTTTAAAAACATTTGTTCATATGTGAAACAAATTTTTTGATAATTCATCCTTCGACCTAAGGCCCAGAGGTAGAGGATTAGCTCCTGGTGCCAAAAGTCGAGGGTTGCCATCCCAGGAGAGAAATTCATTTCAATTAAATTGGATTCCAATCAATTGAAATAAATAGGGACGGGGTGTAAATGGCCTCAGATGCCGAAAAAGAATTTAAACAAATTAAAAAAAAAAAACTTAGTTAATGAAAAGAGATGTTATTTACGAAAATATAAATTTCCCTTTGAAACAATTTCTACTTAGAGTGAAAATAAATTTCATTCATAATTTAAGTAATTATTCAGAAGTAAAGACAAATGTTTGTGTGTGTGGAAATGAAAGAGAGAGGGGATGGAGAGACAAGTAGAAATTGATGGCTACATCAGATTTAATCACGGACATTTGTCGATGTTGTTTCGTCATATTCTTGTTTATGGAATAAAAGACGATATCACAATTCATACGAAAAGGAAATGAATGTTTTATCAAACAAAATCAATGGCGATGCACACAGACACCTTTGCGCACCGGCGCGTTTCCTTCTTCAAAAACTTGCCTCTCTTTTATTGGAAATCATTAATGTATGAAAATGGCGAATGATTAGAGGTCATCGATTTAGATAAATTAACCTAATTACTTTAATTAGGTTTCCATTTATTTAAAAAAATTATATTTAGAGGTATAAGAATGATTGAGTTGGGTAAGAGGATACCAAAAGCAAATAAGGTTAATCACCATGAAATCCCAAGAATAAAGGACAAAAATTAAGAGTGAACTGCCAAACAGGTCTATTCTCTAAAAACAGACGTTAAAATTAACAAATAGGTGTTAAAAAGTAATGTAAAAACAATCAGCGTTAAAAAATGCTATTCTCTAAACAAAATTTTAACAGCGAAGTTAACATGTTGCTTTTATTTGAAAGCTATCAAAATCATAACTTTTCGACAACTAAGGCCATTTAGACCCCATTCCTATTTATTTCAAATTATTTGTAGTCAAATCAAATGAAATAAATTTTTCTCGCTTGGGACGGGAAGCGAACCCGGGACTCCGGCGCGAGAAGCTAGTGTCTTCTCTCTGAGCCCGGGCTTTTATAAGGTTGATTTTGAATTTTTTTTTCCCCTAAAAGGTATAAAGAAATATTTTAGAGGAAAATAATAATATTCCTTTTGTTTAAGATTATCTCTAGAGGCCTCTTAAAAAAGTAGATAAAAGAGGTTCAAGGCTCTCGATGGCCCTGTACATTAAATATCAAAGTTTAATTCAGGTTATATTTATAATATAGATAAAAGTAGAAAAATACAAATTTTCAATTAAATTGAAATTTTTAAAATAACCGCATCTATTCGATGAATTAAAAATATGAAACTACCCGAGTCGAAATCGAACGCCTGGTTTGAACCTTTTAGTCCTGAATTCCCTTGTTATTTGATAGGATGTTATTTATTTACAATTTTGTGAAAGCCTGCTGATTCTACCAGGAGAATTAGAAGATTCAAACCAGTACTTGAACGCCTGGTTTGAACCTTTTAGTCCTCAATTCCTTTGTTATTTGATAGGATTAAAATTTGGTTAAAGCCTACTAAACCTACCAGGAGAATTAGAAGGTTCAAACCGGTATTTGAGTTAAAATTGAAAGCCTGGCTTGAGCCTACTGAGCCTGCCAGGAGAATTAGAAGGTTCAAACCAGTACTTGAACGCCTGGCTTGAACCTTGCAGTCTTCAATTGAGGACTAAAAGGTTCAAGCCAGGCGTTCGATTTTGACTCGGGAAGTACTGGTTTGAATCTTCTAATCCTCTCGGGTAAAAATTAAAAACAGTGCGATCTCAGCGCCAAAGCTTTAATAGATGACCACCTTTCATTTTCTTTCATTCCTTGGATATTTGGATTTATTATCGATAAAAAAGAAGTAAGTTTTAAGTTTTATTTTCATTTTTTTCATTAATTTTCTTTATTATTATTAATTATTTTTATTTATTTAAGGGTCAACGTTATAAAAACAAGCCAAAACAAAATGATAAGGTTAGCTGTTATTTTTATTTTTATTTTTTTATATATTTAATTTTTTCAATTATATTCATTATAAATTTTAGTTGTAAAAACACATTGGCCTGAAGAAGCCACTTCAATTTTAATAAATGAATACAAGGAACATTGGCCATTCATGTCATTTTGAAAGGTAAGAAGACAAATTAAAAAAGATTATAAATTTATAAAATTAATTTATATATTTTTCACATTTCCAGAGAACTAAATGAAGTTCTTACTGAAAAGAAAAATATTTTTCCACACGTGATAGCTAATGGTATAGGCCTACATATTCAGTCAAGATAAAAATTAATGTGATTTATTTTAGAGATGGAAACTCATTTTTACATCCATATTTTCTTTAAAACAATTTCAGTAATGAATCTCCAGAAATATTGGAATCGACACGAAGAGCATTTGGAATTTTTAAAATATTTTAAATATATGTTATCTTATTCTCAAATTAAAGAAAATTGATATTTAAACAAAAAATATTTTATTTAAAGATTAATTTGATTTTCCTTTTATTTAAGAATTTAATTGTAGCGAAATGAAGAGCAAAACGTGAAGATCCATCAAAATCTCGACATCGAATTTTTGACATGAATCCAATACTTTCTCTCTATATATATTAACATATATAGATGTAAGAGAAAGTAAAAAATTTCGAATGTGGAGTGCCAAGTTGTATAAATTAGCAAAGAGGTATGCTTGTTTTTTGGCATTGAGAAAAATAACTTTTAGAGTATTTTCTTCAAATATTTCGATGGCATTTAATAAGACTTCTTCATCAGCGGTGAAGTGCTATTAAATGTCTTCGAAATATTTGAAGAAAACACTCTAAAAGTTATTTTTCTCAATGCCAAAAAACAAGCATACCTCTTTGCTAATCTAACAAAATTATCAGAACTTTTTTGTCACTCTGTATATATGTATATAAACAAATTTTAAATGAGAATTCATAGGCCTAAACTAGGATTCCAGCATTCAGTACTGCTGGTCGTAATAGTAGATCTGGTAGACTTAAACTAGTATTTCGAATACCTGGTCTGAGTCTAAACTTGTCAAAAAGGGACATAAGTAGACTTGTTAGAACCAAACCAGACTATCAAATTTCCATAGAAACCATGCTTTCAAATCCTAGTTTGATTCTGTTAAGTCTACTTAGACAACAATTAGATTCTGAGGTTTTGTAGACTCAAACCAGGCGTTCGATTTCGACTCGGGTATAGGCCATTTTCATAACCTACTTTAGCACTTCCCAGGGATCCCAGAGATAATCCAAATTTCCAAACGAATAAATATTAAAGAATATAAAATATTTTTTATAATTTCTATCAGTAATATAATTTAGATATTACCAGTGGCAAAGCCCGCTTTCGGCGAGAAAAATGCATCAAATTTATTTTGCTCACTGTTTGGAAAATTTTCAAGTTTTAAATTTCCCTCCTGAGTGACTCCGCTTTCTCTGACTCTGGCCAATCAGCGAGAGAGAGAGTTGCATACACAGGAAGTGAATGGCTGGCGGTTTATATAATATATAGTAATGATGATTAAAGTAATCCATCGTCTTACAATTAATAGCATGTTTCTCTCTATATACATGCATTTCTCCTATACTTGTAATCTTTCAGTACTTCGGGGAGATGGGATTTTGGACTCCCATATCTGGCTAGGGCCCTAGTTTATATATACGCATTGTATATATCTTAAGGTACATCTATGTATAGGCTATAATAGATTTTTGATTTTGCGACAGTATATAAAAAAATTTAAAAAGAAAAATGATTAAATAAGAAGGCATAGAAAAAGAAGATTTAGCTCGGGTAACTCGTGGTCGCCGTCCACGTACTCATACTCACCAGGTGTGAGCCCCTGAGTATTTTGGTTATTTCAGTACGCTTAATGAAAAAGTAGAATTCTATTTGAAGAAAGCACATAAACACCGATTTTTTTTTTAAAGTAGAAATAGAGTTCCCAGCACCTAAAATGTCAATGAATAGAGACCTGGGCCTCGATCTGCATATGCCGTGACTCCATCGCCTTACAAACGGCCGCCGATTGTCGACGAAGTTGGATGAGCAGAAGTACAAGTTCCTCGTGGGTGCGTCCAAGAAGTTCGCCGGCAGAAACGGTCGTCAATGCCTGCGGCTGTTTGCAAGCCCCCGTTCTCGTAATACTTGTATACTCGTACACCCGCCCAGACACTATTCTTTCCTAGTTCTTTGATCAATCTCTTTCTGAGAGTTCTTGTTGTTGTTGTTGACAAGAAAAAAAAAAAAAAAAAAAACTTTCTGCTCTCTTCTGTAGTCATCGGAGAAATAAACTTCGCGTATTATAGAGAAACTTTTTTTCGTTCAATATATATTTTTAAATTTTACTGTCCAAACCCTTTTCCGTTTGCCCATTTAAAGATGATTAAATTAGCTCTTTCTATTTAGAAGAGAGATCTGTATAAAAGAAGTTTTCTTTCATACGTAAATTTAACTTGATGAGGCTTGAAATAGACGTATAAATAAATTTAATTAAAAAAAAAATAGAAAATTTTTAATCAAGCCATAATTATTTATGTTCGTGGAAATTCATAACGGAATTAGCCAAAAACTAGGGGTGTATTTTTGAGAAGTCAAATATATAAAAATTTTATTTTTAAATAAACGCAATTTTATCAACTTTGTCTTCGCCCCCCCCCCTCACCTAATTCAATAATTATAGTTTTATTTTTAAAACACAATCAGGACTATTCGCTAAGCGAAAAAATTAACTTTTATTTCTTCAAGCAAAAACGTTAACTTTTAATATCTGTAAACAACATTAATTCATTTCAACACTTCCTTGTCTCAAATACCCGGTAGCTATTCTGTAAACAAAAACTTTAAAGACAAAGCGTTAACATTTAGTAAATATTGTTAAAAATTAATGTCATATCTAGGAGGTGCTTTTAATATTTTAACGTCGTATTTAAAATAAAAATGGCGTCCTTAACCTATAAAGTAAGGTTATGATTTTGATAGCTTAGCCACATGTTAATGTTGCTATTAATTACTTATTTTAGAGAATAGCATTTTTTAACGCTGATTGTTTTTACATTACTTTTTAACATCCATTTGTTAATATTTAACATCATAAATTGGGTGTTGAAAAGTAAAATAATTCGTTAAAAAATGCTATTCTCTAAACCATGTTTTAACAGCGACGCTAACATGTCGCTTTTATCTCAAAGCTGTCAAAATCATAACCTTAATTTTTGTTTAAAGACGCTATTTATACGCATTATAGATGGGCGATAAAATTTAAGTTAAAGGCACCTCCTAAACATTACATTAATTTTTAACACTATTGAGTAAATGTTAACTCTTTGTCGTTAAAGTTTTTGTTTCCAGGAATAGCAATTTGAGACAAGGTTTTAAAATGAATTAACGCGGATTCAGATACCAAACGAGTCATCAAATAATATGCAAATATAAAGTTGTTGTTTTTGTCTAATAACAAAAAAAAAATAAAATTTTTGCTTAGAGAATATACCTGAATGATAAAGACAAAAATAAATGGTTAGTTAAAATAAATTTGAAAAATATTTATCCGGACAGATGCAAAAAAAATCAAGTCAAAAAAAAAAAAATAAAAAGGAAATTTTCATATTTTAAAAATATAAATTATCGTCCATTTTGTAATTATAAAATGGCGGTGTTTAAAGTAGCAGCGCCTTGAAAGGCGGCAAAACGCTCGACCAAAAACGCTCAAAGAATAAATCGAAAATTTTATTATTATTAATCTAATGATATCCCATATATAAGTTTTATAAACTTGTATTTCTATTCAACGTTTCGGTTATTGATGATCGATCTTCGTCAGATAGTTATTTCCGTCAAAATTAGCAAGCAATCTGTCATCTGTTTGTTTAAAGTTTTATAACAAAAGTGCTCCCTTAATTAACTCAAAACTTCGTCTAAGTACTTTCAATTTCTCTACCCACTCTCTGACGTCACTCAGTGGGCGTTCATTAGGTCAAGTTCATGGATGTAGGGGAAGAACTTACTTAAATTGATAAAAAAAAATATTTCCGCGGTAACATTTACAGATATTTATCCACTTTTTAGTTGTCTCATTAAAAGGACCAAAGAAAAAAAGAAACCAAAAAATGGGATTCTAACCCCAAATGGATTCGAAATACGCACAAGACATCACTCACAGAGACAATTTAAACAAAACAAAAAAAAAAAGAACCTCCAAGAGAGCAGAACAAAATTAAATTTAAAAATATAAGAACATAAAGAAACAATAACAAAACACAATGCAAAGATAATTAAATTCTGAGGATGATGACACAAGAAAATAAATGTAAAAGAGAAAGAGAGAAAGAAAATCTAATCGCAGCCAGAATACATTTGAAAATAATGATTTTAATATTAAAGTATTTTTTTAAATAAAATAAACTAATAAATTTTAAAAAAGAGTGTGTTGTGAAGGGTGGGTGCAATTTATTCTCCCTCTCCTCGTGAAATAGAACAAAGTATGAGTTTTACTTTCTCTTACCTCTATGTATGTTAATATATATAGAGAGAAAGTATTGGATTCATGTCAAAAATTCGATATCGAGATTTTAATGGATATATAGGTTTTGAGGTCCCCTGAATCCAACCCAAAATGTGTTTCATAAGCATGAAGGAATTGAGCTACGAGGTTGAAATTTTATATTTAAGTTTTGTACCCTCCTGGACCGTGAAAATAAGCTTTTAAACAAAATCGGTCAAGAATTACTAGTACTTTACTGATGTACTTTTTCAGTTTTTTTTTCGATTTTCTCAAAATTCGCTCCAACTATTTTGATTAAAATTTTCAAAAAATCAATTATTTTTTAGATGCTTTTTGAAATGTATATTCTCATTTTGCCATTGAAATTTTCTGAAGACCACTTTACTCTTGTACTTCGTAGAAAAGATAGGAGAAATGGTTGCCATTGTAACAAAATATAAATAAACAAATAGTTTATAAATATTTCGAATTCAAATGTACCGTATATGTCGAGACAAAAAAATCTGGAGTGACAAGCACAGAACACTACTTTAGATTATCGAAGGTAAGAGAAAGTTGTGTGCTGAGTAGGGTGGCCGCAAAAAACAAAATTTTTTAATTTCTTTCGGCCGAACATCCTAAAAGTTGTCTTTTGGCTAGAAAATGATAATGGCAAAGTTTTAGCTAAATTGGGTAACGTTAACCCGTGCCTCATCGGGGTTAAAATTTTGAAAAAGTGCGATTTTATCTAAAAATTCGCAGTTTTTACTTCATAAAACGAAAACAAAGTATCGTAGAAAAATGAATCTTGGCTCATTTCATAGCAAATTTAATTCTCTTGAGGTTTTATAATAACCATTTTTTCATTAAAACTTATAGATTTAGTGATATTTACAAATTAGCATTTCGGTTTTGATATATTGCTCTTTCTGAAAAATAAGCGGAAAATCACAATAGAGACCATTCGATATAACAATTTGCCGGGAAAATATTCCGAAGGGAATTAAATTTTTACTACCCCATACTCTAGAATGCCAATCCTAAATTTTCGACCTCGAGGACCGTGTAGGGGGGAGGGGAGGGGGACAAAAACCTCAAAAATTTGAGAAATCTTCAGGTTTTTGCTTATATCTCGTAAACTATTTATATTTTGTCAAATTGACCGGCCGTATTTCGGTTAGTATTGAGTCTACGAATTCGTTTTATGTACCAAATTTTAGCAAATTTAATGCTCTATAACTTTGTATTGTGCTATATTTCACAAAATATAAATAGTTTACGAGATATAAGCAAAAACCTGAAGATTTCTCAAATTTTTGAGGTTTTTGTCCCCCCTCCCCTCCCCCACACGGTCTTTGAGGTCGAAAATTTAGGATTGGCATGGGGTAGTGAAAATTTCATTCCCTTCGGAATATTTTCCCGGCAAAATGTTATATCGAATAGTCTATATCAGTGATTTCCAAACTTTATGTTACCACGCCTCCCTTAAAAATATTTAATCTTATGACGCTCCCCTCCCCCATTTTATAAAATAATACAAAAACAAAAATTTTTTATGCTAAAAAAATGTAATGTTATATTAAAGCGGATTCAAAAAAAAAAAAAAAAATTCCTAGTTACTGAATGAAAATTTTGAATGAAAAATTACAATTATAATTTTGAAATTAAAATTTTCTTTTATTCTCGCCTCCGGCCCTTAAGAAGGCCGAAACGTCACAATAATTTTGGCTGCATATGACTAGGAATTTTTTTTTACTCCGCGAGAATAAATAAAAAAAATATTTTTTTAATTTATATTAATACTAGCAATTAGTCCTGGTGGCCAATATTCGCCCCTCCCCTTAGGCTAGTTATTTTATTTTGAAATTATTTTATTTTAATTTTAAATCCTTAATCCACCCCTGAGTAAAAGTATATTAAAGTAATTTGATTAACAAAAATATAGGTCAAATAGAAAGAATATAATGGTAAATAATGGTGACTTAAGAAAAGATCAAAAAATGCCCTCGGGCTTGGTGTAGTTGGTAGCGTGCCTATCTTCTATACCGAACGTCGAGGGTTCGGACCCCGTCCGAAATGGATACCAAATGGCTTAAATTGAAATGCCTGGACCCCGAATATTTATATTATTAATTAATAACGGGTATCGTATAAAGTCTTATATGGCCTGATTTGCCGAAAAGACTGTATGAATGTGTGTGTGAGTGTGAGTGTGAATGAGAAAGTGTTTAAAAAAAAAAAGATAAAAAATAAAAAACAAATTTTTTAAAATGACACCTACACTCCCCCTCCCCCTTTCAACAGCTTATATTCACCCTCTACCCTTAGTGAAATGCAAAATATTTAATTTCATATTCAAAAGAATCGTTTTTCGCAGTCAAATTATTTGTTTCTATCATTTTTTTTTCCAACGATAAAATGCATAATAATTACCTTTAATAAGACTCTCAAGAGGGTGTGTTGGCCGACGGTGAGGTCAGGGTGGGTTACACTATATTAATTATTCACTTTGATTCACTTTACACACAACTAGAGAAGAGAGGAGCGCCTGCCGCGCTGCAACGCGCTCGACTGAACGAGACTTGTTTCTCTTTGTAAAGGAATAAATAGATGGACATAGCAATTCCCTTTTTATTAAAAGTAAAAAAAATACCTTTTGCTCTAATCTAACTATATTTAGAGATGGAAAAAAATGTCAACAAGTGATTTGGAATATTCCAAGGCCTTTCTTAAAGTAATCGACCCTTCATCCCCCCTAATCAAAATAATAATCAACGCTATTTTTTGAATGTTTTCTATTTATTTGGCTTCGATTTAGCTAAAATAAATTTAAAAAACATTTTTTTCAATTTTTCAACCCTTTATCCAATCCTAATAAATAAAATAATTAACAATGCTATCGCCTTCGGCGAGCTTCGCGTCTAGTCAGAAAAAAATTAAAACCCTGAAAAACTTCCTTGGATTCGCCTTTGGGTTTTACACATAGTATAATTTTCTAGAATGAGTCTTACTTTAAATTAAAATTAAATATACAAATTAAACACTAGGTTATTTGTTTCAAAGGTTTTATTAATTAAAAATTAACACTTAATACGTATTTCGACAATTCCTTGTTATCATCAGAAGGAATTGTCGAAATGCGTATTAAGTGTTAATTTTTAATTAATAAAACCTTTGAAACAAATAACCTAGTGTTTAATTTGTATATTTAATTTTAATTTACAAAATGTTTCAACGAGAACCAACGGTCGAAAGTTTAAATCTTATAGTCTTACTTTAAATCACTGGTTTCCAAACTTTATGTTACAACGCCTCCCTTAAAAATATTTAATCGTATGACATCCCCCTCCCACCCATTTAATAAAATAATACAAAAACAAAAATTTTTAATGCTAAAAAATTTAAATTTATATAAAAAAATATTTTTTTTATGTGGCGTATCTCAATTTCTATCATTTTTCAGGAGAGCTGTTTATAGTTCGTGTTGTTATATTAAATGTGCAAAAGCAAAAAACCTAAATAATACGAAAAAACATGGAAATACAGATTCGTCACTTTGTGATAATGTAAAGAACGCCAGGACACGGCCATACCCGTTATATCTCAATTTTTAATTTTTTTGAGATACGTCACTACGTGATGCAAGCGACGATGCTAATTTGTAAATATCACTAAATCTATAAGTTTTAATGAAAAAATGGTTATTATAAAACCTCAAGAGAATTAAATTTGCTATGAAATGAGCCAAGATTCATTTTTCTACGATACTTTGTTTTCGTTTTATGAAGTAAAAACTGCGAAATTTTAGATAAAATCGCACTTTTTCAAAATTTTAACCCCGATGAGGCACGGGTTAACGTTAGCCAATTTAGCTAAAACTTTGCCATTATCATTTTCTAGCCAAAAGACAATTTTTAGGATGTTCGGCCGAAAGAAATTAAAAAATTTTGTTTTTTGCGGCCACCCTAGTGCTGTGCCATCAGTCCCACCAGATTTTTTAATTATAAAATTCTTTTAATATTAGTTAAGCTTCCATTTGGGAATTTATACTCTTTATTTGATAAAACTAGAGTAATAGAGCAAAGTGGACTTTACCACTGCAGTAGCCCGTACACATAATAGTGAAGTTTCTTTCATTAATAAGAATCCTTTATGTAGTTATTACTTTCTCTTACTTAAAAATTCATAAATCAACTATTTTTTAGATGCTCTTTAAAAAGTATATCAGTAAAATTTTTCCTGAAAATTGTTTGAAGTACACTTTACTGATCTATTTCAGATTTTTCAAATTCATTTTCAGGCTCTTCCTTCCTAGAGCCAATGTTAAATCCCCATGGGGATTTGTATGTTAATTTCGATTCAAAAGGGGGTCCCCTTTGTAACTTTTAGACATTTTAAAAAAGTTTTTCCAATTCTTATGAAATTTTGTATTTATTTAGGATTCTCTATTGTGCATAAAATATCCAAACATGAGATTAAAATTTTGAAAAGTTTATTTCAAGTAGTCAACATTTAAAATAGACAGATCCTATGGAAATTTTGAATCAATTGACTTTTATACTTTTTACTTATGAAATTCAAGTGGTCAAGTTAATAAGGTGTTATGGAAACTAAATATATCTCAACACAAAAAATCTGGTGTGTCAGCACGGTACACAAATTTCGATTACCGAAGGGTAAGCTGTGCGTTGTCACAGCAATCTAAAGGAAAAATTTCTCTCTACTCTAATCAATGAAACTTCAGTAGGCCTGGAAATCTACTGTAGTGGCAGTTACCTTATAAAGCCCCATATGAAAGTCAAGCTTACTAAAATTATATTTTTAGCATACTTCGGTGTATTTTTTGAAGAAGGAAAATTCTTAGTGGAATAATTTGTCCCCTCCAATGTCATGCTCTCACATACTCACACTCTACATAATTTAATTTAAATTTCCTTACATCCGTCAAAAAAATGAAATAACGTTCTTAAAATAGACTTCATTTATAAAAGAAATTTTAACAAAAATATTTTATATAATGGCTTTGTTTTTTTTTTTTAACCATTTGAATACTTATTTAAATTTAAACTAATCGTTTGCTAAAGTTGAATCAAGGTTTAATTAAAACTAAAAACATAGTTTGATATGTTTTAATATATTATTTATTATACACTTGTTACGTATTTCGACACATCAAGTGTCAACAAACACTCAATATGTATCACTTGATCAAACACGAAAAACGCATCAAATTTTTATACCAATAAATAATAGTCTATTGTGTTTTTAGTTTTAATTTACCTAATTAACATCATAATACTATTTTTTTCGCAATCTCTTTTAAGAAGAAAATTAAGGACAAAGTCAAAAATTTGAAAAATTGATTTAAGATGAGATGAAGTCAGTCAAAAAAATATGGTGTGGTGGTCGCACAACACACAACTTTCTCTTATTTTCAGTAAGAGTTTTGTGATTATCACACCAGATTTTTTGTGTCGAGATATATTTAGTTTCCACCAATATTTTAAAATTCAAGAAATAAAATTTATAAACATAGAAAAATATTTATTATTTTGTTACCATGGCAACCATTTCTCCTATCTTTTCTATGAAATACAAGAGTAAAGTGTTAGCAAATGGCTTAAATAAGAATGCCTGTCCGATGATTTTATTTAAGCCATTTGGATACCAGATGGCTTAAATAGAAATGCCTGAACCCACAATAGATATATTCTCTACAACGGTTATCGTCTAAAGACTTATATGGCCTAAGTTGCCGAAAAGACTGTGTGAATGTGTGTATGAATGTGAGTGTGAATGAGAAAAAAGTGTGAATGTTAAAAAAAAAAAAGAGTAAAGTGTGCTTCAAACAATTTTGAGAGCAAAATGAGAATATACATTTGAAAAAGCATCTAAAAAAATAATTGATTTTTGAATTTTAATCAAAATCTTTAAAGCAAATTTTGAGAAAATCGAAAAAAAAAAAAAAACTGAAAAATTATATCAATAAAGTACTAGTACTTTTAGGCCGATTTTGTTTAAAAGCTTATTTTCACGCTTCAGGGGGGTGTCTAACTTAAATATAAAATTTCAACTACCTAGCTCAATTCCTTCGTGCTTTAAATTGAACACAGACAGACCATGTCGCGAAAACCACTTTTTTGGATTTAGAGGACCTCAAAAAGGTGTATATTCACCAAAATCTCGACATCGAATTTTGGACATGAATCCAATATTTTCTCTTTCTTTATATTAACATATATAGAGGTAAGAGAAAGTAAAAAAGTGGATCAAAAAAGAAAAAAATTTTGAAATATGTTATAAATAGCTGTCTTAATACGCCACTACACTGACGGCACCTGGATGCAAAATAGATAACTTTCTCTCTCTAGAAATGAAAGGTACTCACCCTTGTTTCAGCGAGATCCACAGCCCTATCCGGGAGTCCATTGGCGTAGACAACCGGTGGTGGGTAATGAACATTAGACGGTTGATAGGCAAACACTTGTTGTCGTGGCGAAGTCGGATGCGGTGATGTAGGGTGAGGCGACACCGGCGGTGGATGTGGCGATGGGGAGGTGGTTGTCGTCGTAGTTGTCGTCGACGTGGCGGTTAATGAGGGTGTTGAAGTCTTTGGTGGATCACCGGGCGGTGTGGGGGAGGGGTGTGTTGGTTGTTTTTGTTGTACAACGGGTTGTTGTTGTTGTAGTTGCACTTTGGGTTGTAATGCGGTAGTTGAAAGACTTCGCGGTGGTGGAAGTGGATCTCGGCCAATCACAGAACTCGATCCTGATGCTGGAAAGAAAGAAAAATAAAAATGATTAAAAAAAAAGAAGTATTTTTTTACTTAAATTAACTAAGGACCGATTGCTTCACGTCTAATCAACTAACAAACTTATCCGATCCGATAGAAAATTAAAAAGAACACGATTAATCTTCAAGTTAAAAAAAGTTTTTCACATATAATTAGCTATCTGAGGTATTAGGCAAGTTTTGTGAAGTTAGCAACTTAAATAAAGGCATAATTTAAAAAAATTATGAAAAATTAAAATTATTTAAAATAAATATTAAAAATTAAAATAATTTATTAATCGATTTTAATCTGAAATCGATTAATCAATTTTCTCGTACAAATCCAGTTCTCTTTTTTAATAAAATAATTTAACAAAAAATTGAAAAATTTCGAAAAATAATAATAAAGGGCTTGTGCTTCTAATTTCATCCCTTAGTTAAGTCTTATAGCGAACTTTAGGTCTTTGCTATCTCCGATTTAGACTCTTATTTAATCATATGATTAGCATAACTAAATGTGAAAAGACTCGAATGTCATATTCAACTAACTTATCCAAGGGATAGCTAGCTAGGTAATTAGAAGTGAAGCAGCCGATCCAGCCGGATTAGTGACCAATAAGAGCGCAATCTGGGCAAAGTTTCCAAGATTATAATCCATATTTACAAATCACCCCCTCCCCCCACTCCCTCCCTTACAGAGTGCAGGCGTACCCTGCCACTCGGCCAGGAGTCCCATTCTGAAGTTGTATTAAATATAGTTTTTTTGGGTTTGATTGGGCCGGCACCCTACTAGGGTAAGGGTAGTCAACCCGCCGCGAAAGCGTGGAGGTCCTGGTTCGACTGCAATTTTGCCCAATCTTAAGCACAAACATATCTCGAAAATTTGCTATATTAAACGATATATTGACTGGCTAATGAACAGTCTATTTGAGCTTTGTTTGAAAAAATTCCATCCTGTCTTTTTCGGCAACGAAGGCCATTTAGACCATGTCTCTATTTATTTCAATGGGATTGGTAGTTAATCCAATTTAAATAAATTGTCGCATGAGACGGGATGCGAACCCGCGGCCCTTGGTACAATTGGCCAATACGCTAACCAATTAAATATAGTTAAATGTTTTATTATCAAGTGGCTTTAAAGATTACAAGGCTCATTAAGATTACAAATAAAAGAAAAAACAATTTAGTTGTTCTTGTTAAAACAAATTTCGAAATTTATTTATTTTTTTGTCACAGCCTATTAACCCTCTCTTAGTGGCAAAATTTATTATCTTAATAAGGACATGAGAATTAATGTAAGAAAATGAGTTTTGCTGGATCAGTTGCAATTTGGCGTGGAGGACGCCGCGGCGTCTCTGAGTCGGTTGTCCTGAGCAACGAACGCAAACCCCGGCGCCCAAAAGTCGCGACATCAAACACCACCCAACCACCCCCAATTGGGTTGAGAGCAAGTGAAGTGACCGCAATTCATGCCAACGGGGGGGAGGGGGTCAGTGAACTCAAACGGGTTGAACTGAAAAATCATCAGCAATTTATGGAGATGTAAACAAGGAATAAAAATATTTTCGAATGATAACATGGAAATGGTGGGGGAGGAAAATGTTCGAAAGTTTTTTTTTTTTTTTTTTTTGTATACCCGGAAAAATCTATTTTATTATTATACGTAGTAATAATATTTCATAAAGCGTTATAGAGGTATCTTTTAAAAAGATTATTTAGAAATGTCAATTTTTAGTTCACAAATTAGTCTATTCTCTAAAAACAGAAGTTAAAATTTAACATCATAAATTGGGTGTTAAAAAGTAAAGAATAAAACACCAGAGTTAAAAAATGCTACCAAAACAAAGTTTTAACAGCGACTTTAACATTTTAATTTTTAGCACCACGAGTTAACGATCCATATGAAGATAGCAATGTCTTCTGTTTGTTTTTAGACTCCTCGGTTCGTATGCGCATTACTAACTTGATTTGTTATTTTCAGTCTAGTAGGCCTATCTGACACACCAGTGTTAAAAAAATGATATTCTCTAACCAAAGTTCTAACAACGACGTTAACATGTTGCTTTTATCTCAAAATTGTCAAAATCATAACCTTACTTTTTGTAGACGCCATTTTTATGCATTAAATACGGCGTTAAAATATTAAAGGCACTCGCTAGACATGACAATTTTTAACACTATTGACGAAATGTTAACACTTTGTTAAAGTTTTTGCTTAGAGAATAGACCTGAGAGTGGCGTAATTTTTTTTTTTTTTTAGAGTTGGTCAGAATTCATTGAGGGCCAATTTTTTTCAAGGTATTAATCCTGATGACAAAATATTTTTAACAATTTTTTAAATTGATTAGTCAATTATTTATATAGAAGTTATGAATGAGGAATTTCACGTTAAATGGGTACAAAATTTGACAAGACTGAGATTTTTATGGCAAAAGTAACATCCCAGTAGCCGAGGGCCTGGCAACAGATTAGAGTAGCAGTCACGCAATCATTACAATTAAGAAATGCTAAGCGCGGTGAAATCTCGGGTAGGTGACCCCGAGGAAGCAGAGAAGAAGAATTAATCATTATTAAAAATAAATTTAAGAACAAAATCTACTATTTTAATTTCAAACGAAAATATTTCAATTTTGAAACTTAATTTGAATATAATTTTGATGTCATTAGCGACAAGGGGCTTAGATTCAAGTGAGATTCAATCTCTTGTCTCTTGAGTGTTACAAAACACGCTATCATAACAATAATAATAATAATAACTAGCGCGCGTCTGCTAATCATTGCTTGCACTTGAGAAAGACTCTTTGGAAGCTAATTAGAAAAGAACATATTCTAGACGAAAGAGAGAAGACTGCTTTAATTAAAGATTTTAAAATATAATAAATAAATAGATACAAAATATCTGGTGTGACTTAACGCACAGCAGGTTTTTTTTGTCGAGATATATTTAGCACTTTAGTTCCAAATTTGCGTTTTAAATGTTGAGTGTATGAAATAAACTATCGTTATTTTTCAAAATTTTATTCTCATATTTGGATAGAGAATCATCCTAAATAAATATAAAATTTCATAATTTTTAAAATGTTCCAAAGACCCCCTTTCGAATCGAAATTAGCATGCAAATCCCCCTGGGGATTTAACATTGGCTCTATGGAAGAAAGAGCCGAATCTGAAAAATCTGAAATACATCAGTGAAGTGTAGTTCAAACAATTTTCACGAAAAAATTTACTGATATACTTTTTAAAGAGCAACTAAAAGAGTTGATTTTTGAATTTTAATCAAAATCGTTAGAGTCGATTTTGAGAAAAACGGAAAAAATTGCAAAAGTACTTCAGTAAAGTACTAGTACTTTTTGGCCCATTGGGTTCAAAAAATTATTTTAACTGTCCGGGAGGGTAGCTAACTTAAATATAACATTTCAACCTAGTAGATCATTTCATTCATACTTAAAATCGTTACAAACACACACACGCGCAAAGACGCGGGACACACTTCAAAACATGTATTTCCATCAAAATATCGTCATCGAATTTTTGACATGATCGCAATATTTTCTGTCTATATACTATGCATACTATATATACATGTATAGGTAAGATAAAGTTAAAAAAAACACACAGTAACTTAATCCGTTGGGTTAATCGGTTTAAGTTAAGGTGATTTTATTTTTAATTATTGAACGTAGTTTAGACTAATAAAAATTTATGTTGTGAGTGGGATTTGGGAAATGTTTTTTCTACATTAACACATTTAACACATCCGAGAAAAAATTGCGTCGAATCTAACAATTAATATCGCAAATTTTAGAACTAAACTAAATTTAATATTAAATGGAGACCTATCAAACCCTCGGAAATTATTAATTAATTTCATATTAACTTATAAAATATAAATAAAGAGAATAATTGAATTAGAATAAATTGGAAAATAAATATAAACTCACTTATTATATTACGAGAAAAGATATTTTATCTATTGTGAAAAGTTGTTTTGTCAGATTTAATTTAACAATTGTGTTTGAACATCTCAAGATACGTCAATGTCAAATTTAAGAAGAAAGTGAAACGAAAGAAAAAAGAATTGGTTTATTTAATTCTTTTAGGATTTTTATAAACCATTAATAATATTGGAACGAGAAGAAGAGATTAATTGAGCAAGAAAAAGTGAACAAGAGGGGATATAGGCATTACTAAAATCAAAAAATAATTATGATAGAGTGTGTTTTATGTCAACCGTATAATTATGAAATATTAAATAAAAGCGTTAAAAAATCTAGGTTTAATTTCTTTTACACTTTGCACTTCTAATCTATTATATTCGCTAATATCCGTCTGTCTGTCTGTCATGCTCTATTTGGCCAAGTTCTCGTTGAAAATGCAAAATCAAATTTTATATGCTTAAAGAGGAGCTTCTAGTGATTAAAGGAAAATAATTTTCGACCCGAAATTCCCATAACTTTTTGAGTTATTAAATGGTGAAGTTACGATTTCATGAAGATAATTTATGAATCCTTGCAATATTAGTAAATGTTCATGAAATATTTTTTTATTTATGTTTAATAATTTAAAAAAGTATTGGATTCATGTCAAAAATTCGATGTCGAGATTTTGATGGATATACACGTTTTGAGGTCCCCTGAATCCAAAAAGGTGGTATTCGCAACATGGTCGGCCTGTGTCTGTGTTCAATTTTAAGCATAAAGAAATTGAGGTAGGAGTTTGAAATTTTATATTTAAATTAGACACCCCCCCCCTGGACCGAGAAAATAAGCTTTTAAACCAAATCGACCAAAAAGTATTAGTGCTTTACTGATGTACTTTTTCAGTTTTTTTTAATTTTCTCAAAATTCGCTAAAATTCAAAAATCAATTATTTTTTACATGCTCTTTAAAATGTATATTCTCATTTTGCTCTTAAAAGTGTTTGAAGACTACTTTACTCCTGTACTTCATAGGAAAGATGGGTGAAATGGTTGTCATGGTAACAAAATATAAATATTTTTCTCTTTTACATCTTGAAATCTAATATATTGGCGGAAACTAAATATATCTCGGCACAAAAAATCTGGTGTGACAAGCACAGAACACAAAAAGCTGTGTGCTGTCACACCAGATTTTAATATAGAAATGAGAAAACATTCATGTATTCTTTGCATTATCAATGAATGCTAATGAAAAGCTCTCCTATTCTCATATAAAAATATTTGAATTTAATAATAATTAATAATATTATATCTTATTATATATAATAAGATGGTTTATGTATATGTCCTAAACCCCGAAAAGGGGAAGGATGAATCACTCAATAAATAAATATATAATAAGATGGTCAAAAATTTATCAAAATACAAACGCCGCCCGTCTAAGGCGGACAGCGCAGCTAGTCCTTATAAAATTTTACGCGCGATTGCTATTTTGTTATTTTTAATTTTGATATGAGAATTATGAATGAACGAGTGGGAAATTATTATTTTTTAGAACAAAGTATTTTTGTTAGTAATGAGGGAAGGTTTTGTGAATTGAATTGTTTTAATGAGAAAGAGAGAGAGAGAGAGTGTGTGTGTGTGTTTGGAGAGATCTCAAAGGATGCTGTACGCGGGTTGCGGGGGTGTACTACGGAGACCTATTCTCAGCATCACTCGTGTATTTATATTGGATAATCGCGGTCAGCCGACACATGTGCGAATCGAGAGGCAGGCAAGCCAATTAATCGAATTAGACTCAATTAAACTATCAACTCTAATATGTTAATAAGAGATACAAAATCATTATTTTTTATCAAGAGTATGGTCGGATACAAGAGGGAGATACTTAGGCACGTGCCCTTCTCCACTTCATGCTTCAAAGGGAAGAAAAGGGCTGATGAGACGTATCAAATAAAATGCAAATATATGCGTTCGAATAAAATTAATTAGTCAATATCCCAGTCCATCAATATCTCGTTAATTAAGATATTTAGGATTGAAATGATTTTTTATGGCACCGGGGAGTGGAGAGAAAGAAGTCACTCTTAGCTCGGGTAATTCGTAATTGCATTTTTTTACAAGATATGAGCCTCTGAGTGAAAAGTAAATTTGATATTAAATGAGGATTTAAATATTTTTGTAATACAAACACCTGTTCATTTTAATTAGAAAATTATTAATTAAAAACAAAAATTTTAATTAAATGGTTTTTTTTTTAAGCAAATGTCATCGTAAGGAATTTGTTTGTTTATATTTAAAGTTATAAATAATTTAAGATGTTTGTGTATTTATCTTTAGAGAAGGCTTTATTAATAACCTCATTTTATGCCTATTTCCCTTTCCCGTTATTACTTAAAACTAAATAAAAAATTTCAAAAGATTTATTCAGATCCTTACGAACGAAACAAGGACAGCAAAAACCCTATCACATGCTGATTGAAAAGATCTTTATAAAATTTCAAATATACAACTCTAAACGACTCATGTTATTTTATCTCTTTCGCCAATGTTAAAGAGAACGAACGTAGGTATCTTTAATTACCAGAGTTAATTCGTTAACTAGTTCTATTCATATTTAGAATGATTTACTAGTGTTAAAATAGTTTACAGTTAGAAAGTAAAAGCTTCATATACATGCAAATTGGCAACTATATTTTTCAAAATTAGATCGAGAGAATCAATTCTATTATTTATATTCGCGAAAAAACGAAATAAAACGTTTATTAAGAGCGGGTTACTTCTCTTTTAGTAAACTAGAAAATTCATCCGACCGATAGCAAATCATGGGTTTGGGGGGGGTTGGGTTTTGGGGGGTTAATTTTATTTCCCCCCCCCCCCCTTATTTTTCTCTAAAATTTAAAATTTTTTTATTATTTTTTTTTTCCCAAAACCCATTTTTCCCCCCCAAAAAAAAATTTTTTTTTTTTTTTAGAAAGACAAATTTTCCCCCCCCCATCTTCTCCCCCCCGGGGGCCGCCCCCCCCCCCCCCCCCCCGATCCGGCCCTGATGGGTTTAGTAAACAAGAACAAGCTTAACCGTCGAGTTGAAAAAAATGAGTTTTTCACATATAATTAGATATTTAAGGTATAAGGAAAGTTTTGTTGAACTTAATAAAGACATCATTTATAAAAAATCTGGTATGACTGGTAGCTCTTTCTCTTACTTAATCGAAAGTTTTGTTTTGTTCTTGTCACCCCAGATTTTTTGTGCCGAGATATATTTAGTTTCCGCCGATATATTAAAAAAAAGTTCAAGATATAATAATATTTATATTTTGCTAGCATGGCAACCATTTCACCTATCTTTCCTATGAAGTTCAAGAGTAAAGTGTGCTTCAAAAGATTTCAATGGCAAAATGAGAATATACATTCTAAAGAGAATCTAATAAATAAACGATTTATGAATTTTAATCAAAATCGTTGGAGCAAATTTTGAGAAAATCGAAAAAAAACATGAAAAAGTACATCAGTAAAGTACTAGTACTTTTTGGCCGATTTTGTTCAAAAGCTTCGTGTTACGTCCCAGGGGGTGCCTAACTTAAATATAAAATTTCAACCTCCTAGCTCTTTTCATTTTTGAGATATTTTGTTCACAGACAATTGCGAAAATCACTTTTTTGGATTCAGGGGACCTCAAAACGTGTATATCCGTCAAAATCTCGACATCGAATTTTTGACATGAATCCAATACTTTCTCACTATATAAATAGTGTAAGAGAAAGTAAAATGATTAAAAACTCCAATTAATTAAAATAAATTTTAAAAATTAAAAAAAAAAGGCTTGTGTTCCTAATTTCACCCCTTAGTCTAATTCATGATAAGATGTGCAAAGACTCGAAAGTCATAGTCAAATAGCTAGTTAATTAGATGCGAAGCAAGTGATGAGATACAAATCATAAAGGGTGTTTAAATCGAGAGATCTACAATCTGAAAATGACACGATCGATCAAGCAACCTAAATGGAGTTGAATCTATTCAGATTATAGATCTCTAGTTGTATCCCTCTTTGTAAACCTGAATTGAGCCCGATGAATGGCCGAAGCGGTCTATTGAATACAAATAAAACAGAAAATGTAATTTATTTGTAGTATAAAAAAAATACTAATATTATTTTCAAGACAAGAATTTAATTTACCCCAAAGACACACTGAGATTTTCTCATATACAATAACATTAAATATTATTAGAGTGGCAGGTTTTAATTGAATCGCGTATAATCCACTAAATACAGATGTATTTGCAAAGTGAAGAGTGACACCGGCGGGACTCCACAATAGAGAGGGAATAAAAAGGATCCCCTGCGACGACTATTATATCGCCTGTGACGTCACAAACTCAGGTGAATGATATTCAAATGGGAATATTTTTAGCTACAAAAACAACTTGGCAAACAGTGTGAAAAAGAGAGAAAATAGGAGATTGTGTCTTTTAGACAAGTTCAAATGTTAAATCTTAATAAGATCCGATCAACCTCTTAGAGATAGTAAAAATAAATAAATGTAGACATTTATTGAAAATAGCCGCGCAACCCGCCTGCGGGGGACTACGCGTCCTAGGCCCTGGCGGGTGGGATATAATTAGTGAAAATCTCACCTTAATATAAATAATAACATTATTAAATTGAAATATTTTTATATTAAAATAGAAGTGATCGCCCCCCCCGGGGTTTTATTAGCAATCACTGAATGTCTTCTCATTTTTACACTGTTAAAAATTTTCAAGGGATATTCATAAACTAGTATAGGAAGTCTGTTACACAAACTGCTTATGAATTTTATTTTGAAAAGTTCATAGGCCTATACTAAAAAATCTTGTGTGCTGTGCTTGTCACACTAGATTTTTTGTGTCGACATATATTTAGTTTCCGCCAATATATTAAAATTCAAGATGTAAGATTTATATTTATATTTTGTTACTATGATAACCATTTCTCCTTTCCTATGAAATACAAGAGTAAAGTGGTCTTCAAAAGATTTCAATGGCAAAATGAGAATATATATTTTAAATAGCATCTAAAAAATAATTGATTTTTGAATTAAAAAAAAATTTTGGTGGAGCGAATTTTGAGAAAATCGGAACTAAAAAAAAGTACATCAATAAAGTACTAGCACTTTTTGGCTGATTTTGTTCAAAAGCTTATTTTGAGTGTACGGGAGGGTACCTAACTTAAATATAAAATTTCAATCTGGTAGATCAATTTATTCATGCTAAAAATCGTTACACACACAGACAGACATACCAATTTACGGGACCCACTTTTTGGACTCAGGGAACCTCAAAAGATGTATATATATTAAAATACGACATCGAATTTTTGGCAAGATCGAAATACTTTCATATAATGAGTAAGAGAAAGTAAAAAATTTTCATTAACATTCATTAATATTGCAAAGAATACCTACATTTCTTTTCATTTATATCTTCATTCATTTCCTATGAGAGAAATCCTAACTTCAACAATTAATAACTCACAAAGTTCAAAGAATTATTATTTATTTATTTAAAAGGATTGTTGGCATTAGGCCACCAGCCATTTTTGCCACCGCTATAAGTTCAAGGAATTTCGGGAATAATTTTCCTGTAATTTCTATCGTATAAAATTTGTCGTTCGAAATTCCAACGGGAATTTGCCCAAATAAAGCGTGACAGACAGACGAACATTAGCGAATTATGTTTGGCATCAAGGGGAGTTCTCCCTTCCAAAGTCTATGGGAAATTACCAAAAGATTTTATAAGAAAATATTTTTTCCCCTTCCGGGAAATGAAAGAAACAGAAATAAAAATAAATAAAGAATCCGAAAGAAAATATCGACTCAAAATGGATAATAAGTCAATTATAACGAGATAATAAAACGTTTAAAGAAAAATTCAAATTGTTATAAAATCCTTTAAAAAATAAATACAAATTTATTCCGAGCACAAGAATGAACTTAGAATGCGGGAATAATGCCAATTAGTTGAGCACAGGTTGATAATATGAATTATAATAGAAATAAAACGTAAGAGAGAGCGGAGCGTTTGTGGAATATGAGGAGCAATATTTTCATTCATTATTCATTGAACTTTAAAATGAATTTTCCCTTTGATCTTTCGCCTTACTATTAAAAGTTTTTTTCGGAATTGTGGTGCCACAAGTTTCTAAAGCTTTAAAAAAAAATATTTTTTAAATTAATTAAATTCTCAAGTGACTAATTTAAACAATAGAATGAATAGACATTTAAGGTGCGCGTCTCGGGGAGCTAATTTTGGGAGATTCCAGCGGCCACAATTTTGAAGCTATCGTCCTCAAATTTTTTTTAAATTAAAGCTATTTAAAATGTCTAGAACTTATAGAAGCCCTTTTTTTGATTTTCGAAAAAATAAAAATTTTTTTTTTAGATTAATCGCATTAAATAAAAGATATTTTTAAAAAAATCGCTCTATATCTTATAGATAACTAAATTAGTAATCATTGTGTTAAAAAATATTTAATTTTTTACCCTTAATTAATTAGCTAAAATCTTTCAAATGAAATGGAATATATCCCTTGTTTTCCTATGGGAAAAACTAACGCCATCTCTTGCAGCCTAGAGTAACTCGGTACTGAATCGTTTTCTAACGGCTTTTCGAGACGCGCACTTTAAGAAACATTTTAAAAATATTTATAAAAATAAAAAAATAAAAAAAAGCCAAGCACAATGAACATTTTTCTAAAATGTGTTTCTGATTACGGGCCATAGAGTTTGTTTATGGAATTTGTAAACTTAAATTTTAGTCTTATGATCTATCTAAGTTATAAAAAAAAAAAAAAACTTGGATCGTGAAAAAAGAAGTTGACTTGGTTTTCCCCTCTATACAAGATAATTGAGTCTAAATTGAAGTATTTATTTATTCAGGTACGTCGATAGATAGAAGCATTTTTAGAATTCAAAGAAAATGAGGTTACTATTAATAATATCTTTTTTTTTATTTCTCATTAGAGATGCATCAGATAATTTAGTCTCTTTTCAGAGACCGGAGAGTCAAATGAAATTTTTCCATGAGATTCCATAAATGTTAATATGTCAGAAATATTGATGGACATAGTCTTCAAGTGTAGCGAATTTAAATGATGTCTTCACTCATATTGTCTCGAATTGAATTGATTCGATTATTTTAATATATAAATAAATTTATTTCACAATAAAAATGAAGACATCAATTGAAATCGCTATACTTGAAGACCATGATTTCTGACATTATACATTAACATGTGACAATTTCCCTTAGACTGAGTAGTGACCGAAATATATACATTAGAGTGTGGCTACTTCCAATATCCTAACTATTTATAAAGATCAGTTCTATCGAATTTACTCTATTCGAGACCGACTACCGGACCGGACAAATAAAATTTTTCCTGAAGAAAGTGACGTTTTTGGTTATTTCAGAATAGTACGAAATTTGAATAAATTCTTCACAATACTGACATATTAAAATACCTCCAATATAAATTAGAAAAAATATGTCAAAAGAAAAATGGCCCAAGGCCGGGATGGTCTTTAAAAAAATTCTTGTAAATATCAGGTCAGTCTAAATATTCTTGGGGATATTTTAAGACAATTTTATAGACATGTAACTATAAATATTAAGAAACATGTGGCTCTATTGCGTATCGCGAGTTGATTATAGTCCAGATTTGAATAATAAACGAAAAAAATCATGTTTTTTTTATTGTTACTCCGAAGGACAATTATTTTAAAAATTTTTGTTGATGAGAACGAGACTGAAATAGAGTTCGTGGTCATCAACCCATCAAATGGGAGCCCTTGAGTTGTAAAAAATTTCTTCTAAATTTCCTATTTATTATCTTATAAAAGAATCAGACTGACCACGGCAAAGGCAAGCGCTCAACTGATCAGAGAAGAGAGGGGAAAGAACTTTGAGACAAAATAAATTTCTAAACCAAAAGAAAATTTTTAAAAATCATCGCAGAAAAATTGAGAACAATAAGAATAAAGACACCAATTTCTAGACTTATTAGAGCCGGAGATCGAACAGATAGTCAAAAATCAGAATAATCAAATATAGGGGCCTATATTAAAAGGGTTGAAAAAAATCTGGTGTGACTGGCGCACAGCACACAACTTTCTCTTACCTTCGGTAATCGAAAGTTGTGTACTGTGCTTGTCACACCAGATTTTTCGTGTCGAAATATATTTAGTTCCCGACAGTACGGTACATTTTAATTCAGATGTAAAATTTATAAGTATGGGAAAATATTTATATTTTGTTACCATGGCAACCATTTCTCCTATCTTTCCTATGAAACACAAGAGTAAAGTGGTTTTCAGAAGATTTCAATGGCAAAATGAGAATATACATTTTAAAGAGAATCTAAAAAATAATTGATTTTTGAATTTAAAAAAAAATCGTTGGAGCAAATTTAGAGAAAATTGAAAAAAACTGAAAAAGTACATCAGTAAAGTACTAGTAGTCTTTGGCCGATTTTGTTCAAAAGCTTCGTGTCACGTCCCAGGGGGGTGCCTAACTTAAATATAAAATTTCAACCTCCTAGCTCTTTTCGTTCTTGAGATATTTTGTTCACAAACACACAGACAGACAGACAGACAGACCATGTCGCGAAAACCACTTTTTTTAGATTCAGGGGACCTCAAAACGTGATATCCATCAAAATCTCGACATCGAATTTTTGACATGAATCCAATACTTTCTCTCTATATATATATTACATATATACATAGGTAAGAGAAAGTAAAAATGAAAATTCTAGTGTGTGGATAATTAAGATTCTGGTTTAAAAAAATGAAATAGTGACTTTAATTAACATACCTATTCAACTCTAATGTTGAAAAATGTTATTTTCAAGGGAGGCGTTATAATATAAAGTTTGGAAACCACTGATCTAAAAAATAGTTAGTTTTAATCATAATCGTTAGAACAAATTTTGAGAAATTCGAAAAAAAAAAACTGAAAAAGTACTTCAGGAAAGAACTAATACTTTTTGGCCGAATTTGTTCAAATGCTTATTTTCACGACTCAGGGGGTGCCTAACTTTAATATAAAATTTCAACTTCGAAGCTCATTTTTTTCATGCTTAAAATGCACAGACACATGCAAATCCCCAGAGGGAATTAACATTGGCTCGATGGAAGGAAGAGTCGAAAAATGAATTTGAAAAATCTGAAATACTACATCAGGAAAGTGTACTTCAAACAAAAAAATTACTGATATACTTTTTTAAGGCCATCTAAAAAATAGTCGATTTGTGAATTTTAATCAAAATCGTTAGAGCCAATTTTGTTAAAATCGAAAAAAAAAAAAGTACTTCGGGAATGTACTAGTACTTTTTAGCCGATTTTGTTCAAAAGCTTATTCAAACTCTGCCGGAGGGTACTTAATTTAAATATAAAATTTCAACTTCGTAGCTCATTTCCTTCATGACTTAAATCATCCCATAAAGACAGGCCAATTTGCGGAACAGACTTTTTTGGACTCAAGGGACCACAAAACATGTATTTTCATCAAAATCTTGACATCGAATTTTTGCGAAGATTCTAATATAGTACATATAAAGGTAAGAGATAGTAAGAATCAAAAAATATATTAATGCCTAAATGAAATAGATTTGATGTCTCACAGAGGGAATTCCCAAAATAATTCGGAATTTATTCCTCAAGTGAATTTTTAAATAAAAAATTTCAAAATGTAGATATAAATTTTGGTAAAATTTATAATGAAAAATTCTTGTTAACATATTTTCAAAAAAATATTTCGCTGTGTAAATCCGGGCAGGTCTAATACCCTTATTCATAGTCATTGCTTGATGAACAAGGAATCCTTATGCCTATATAAATGTATAGTTTGAGGTATCCTCAAGGAACGACTATGAATACGAGTATAAGTCCCTTTAAGGATCTATCAAATTGATATTAATAAATGTAATTTAATATCAAAATTGTGGCTAATAAAAATTTAGAATTACGTCACGTTAAAACAAAATTAAAAGTTATGGAATTAAAATTAAAAAAAAAAAAGTTTGTACTTTATGATATAAACGGAATTTTTGATGGTATGAGGTAAATAAAATTGATTATAAAATGAGGTCCCAGGGCAGGCAAAAAAAAAAAAAACACGATTTATGTGAGTAGGTATTAATAAATTTTCACTCACGTGTCCAGCAGCAGATGAGACCCACTTTGCCCCCCCCCATGCTGAATATGTGTGTGTGTTGTTCGGTGTATCAAAATAACTAACAACAAAACGAAACGAAGGAACAACGAACAGAGGCGATTGCGCGCCTCCGACTGAGAGAAGAGCGCCGAATGCCCTAATGAAAAGAGAATCAACTTGACGCGAATTTGGAATGCACGCATGCGCAAAACTCATAAACTAGAATTAAGGGAGGGGGTGACAAATAAAAAGTCATTTTTAATTTTTACGAGAGGGGATTGTTTTTTTTTTGTTTTAATGTTAAGTCATTAAATGACGTTATTAAATTACTCGAGTAGTTAAATCAAACGCGTGGCTAGTTAATCATTTTTTTTGAGCACTTTGTTCATTAACAAATAACAAAAAAATAATAAATCATAAAGGTCTGTATTAACAGCTTCAAAAAGCCGATTACTACACCTCTAATTAACTATCTATCCCTTTGATAAGCAATGACTTTTGAGTATTTTCACATCTAGTTAAGCTAATCATATGATTAGAAAATAAGCGGCACTAACTCGCCAAGTCAGCTATAGGTAAATTAGAAACTCAAGCCTGTTTTTTTTTTTTAATTTTTCCAAGTTATTAATTAGGCTTTAAATGTTTATTTCTTTTTTATTTAAATCTTTACTTTCTCTACCTCTATATATG
>JAKCPI010008602.1:0-16147 GCA_023213315.1 Euborellia annulipes | reverse complement strand
ATTATTTGTATTCGTTTCTTTCTCAATTCGATTATAATATATCAAAGAAAAAGAGAGGGTGTGCGTATGTGTAGGAAAAAAAAACGAGGGCTAAATAGAAAGGCAGTTTGCTTTCCCGATTTTTCCATTTAATATATGTAGTTCAAATGGAAAAAAATAGAAGACGAGATGGAGGGTCTCTTTGGGCATACACTCACACACATACATATATATGAGATCAGTTTAGCAAGCCAGGCATGCATGCATACATGCTTAGCATCAAGAGATGACGATTGCATCGGTGTGTGTGTGTGTGTGTGTGGTGTGTGTGAGGTGGCCATTGAATCCGGCAATTTTCCGATTTGCCCACTCCCCCCCCCCCCACTTGGTTCAATTCCCAGGACAATTTATAATATCATCTATATTCAAATATTCAATTGGCTGCCCCCCCCCCCCCTCTACCTCCCTACTTGCCAATTTTCGACTGGCCAGGTTGGTTGCCTAGAGTCCCTCGGGATATCTCACTCTCTCTCTCTCCCTTATCCCTTTTTCCCTCTCTCGCTCTCTCTTTTTTCTCTCTTCTATCGGATTCTGAAAGGAAAAGTTTCTCAATCCGAAGAACTTTTTTTTTTTTCTACTGGAGAATTATGGATATTCTTTTCTGATAACTTTGTTGTTGTTGATTTATGATTATAAATTTTTGATTTAATTTTTTTTTTTATGAAGATTAAATATTTCAGAGTGAAATCAAATATTTCTTTAAGGCGGAATAGGACCGAAGGGGTTACGCATTTTTTCCCGATAAGATGGCGTAATGTGTCATAAAAAGTATGCCCAAAAAATCAAGTAATTCAAAAATTTGCCAAGAGATGTCAGAATGGTAGCTAATAATATTTAATGTATTTGGTTGATTTTCATTGATCTTTTAACAATAAATACTTTATAAATGTTATTATATATATGTTCTGGAAGGTTTCCGCGACCGGATGTATGCAAAGATAAGTTTTCTCGGGTTAAGTCGCGAGGGGTGCTGAGATTTACTCGACGTTTCGGCCCTCTTTTTGGAACCATGGGCGTAACTAGGGGGGTGCCGGGGGGGGCCTGCCCCTCCCCCTAGAAGACTCGTGCCCCCTCCCCAGAAAGCTCCCTGCCCCAAGAATAATTGAGAAAATATGGGGCTTTCTGGCCTGGAGGAAAGCTGGGCCCGAGGCAAACAATATTTCAAAATTTTTTTTCCGTCTCTATGAGATCCGGTCACCCTAATGTACAATCTTAAATTATCGGATACTCTATTCTCTTTAATTAGGTTATATTTGAGTAAAAAAAAAAAAAAAAATATTGTTCTAAATAACCCAAGGGAAGTTAGGTAAAATCGACAGAGAGAGAGAGAGAGAGAGAGGCCGGATGTTTGAACAAAGCCAAAGTCTGGAAATAAGTGTTAAAATATTAACCAGCGCATATATAGGCAAAGTGCACGTGCATATATCCGCCGGCTGTTGCAGAGATAGAGGTCTCTCTAGATCGATTCCAATAGTGAATTATTCACTCCCTTTTCAGTCAACGTCGATTCTTCTCTCTCTCTCTCTGTGGTTGCTGATGCGTGCCCTTTCACCCCCACCAACATACCCTTTTTTTCCTTTCCCTATCAATATTAAAAAAAATTCGGGGGTGTGGGGGTGGGGTGGAAAATCAATGGCTGCTTGTCTTCCAGGTCTGTGTATATATAGCCTATTTTAAATCTAATTAATATTGATTTCGACTCCTAAATTTAATTTACTTGTGCATACATAAATAATAGAGGCGAATGGAAGGTGGATGACTAGTGGATCGGGTTCGAGAGTAATACTATTAATAAAAAGCACTTTCTTAAATGGAAATTTAGACCGTCTCTCTCTCTCTGATGGGCTTTTCATTTTCATCGGTATTTTTAGAACTCTGGGATTTTTTTTTCAGGATTTAATTAACATTAGAGAGAAATATATAGGCGGATGAAAAGGACTCAATTTTAAAATAGGAGATGTATTTTTTATCCTAAAAATATCTGGTGGGGTTGGCCACAAAGCACACTATTTTTTTTTTTTTTTTTTTAGATATATCAGAATGCTAGTACAAGTTATATTTATAAATAAACAGTTTAAGAATTTTTTAATTATTCACAGCCCTAACTAACGAATTCGTTCGGCTGCCCAATTTCAAAACATAGCAAAGGACAAATTTTTCAAAATCCATTTTTTATTAGTATTTCTAATCATAATTTAATCCAAATTTCTCAAAAATTTTATACAGTAGATATCAATTTCGATAAACCTAGTAAGTGCATTTTTTTTCTAATTTGACAATTTTAAAACAAATTAATGGATTGAAGGGGATTGAAGTATCTTTCAAGCAAGTGAAATCATCATATACCTTCGGTAATCAAAAGTTGTGTACTGTGCTTGTCTCACCAGATTTTTTGTGTCGACATATATTTAGTTTCCGACAGTACGGTACATTCGATTTTCAAGATGTAAAATTTATATGTGAAAATATTTATATTTTGTTACCATGGCAACCATTTCTCCTATCTTTTCTATGGTGTACAAGAGTAAAGTGGTCTTCAGAAGATTTCAATGGCAAAATGAGAATATACATTTTATAGAGAATCTAAAAAATAATTGATTTTTGAATTTAAAAAAAATCGTTGGAGCGAATTTTGAGAAAATCGAAAAAAAAACTGAAAAAGTACATCAGTAAAGTACTAGTACTCTTTGGCCGATTTTGTTCAAAAGCTTCGTGTCACGTCCAATGGGGGTGCCTAACTTAAATATAAAATTTCAACCTCCTAGTTATTTTCGTTCTTGAGATATTTTGTTCACAGACAGACACAGACAGACAGACCATGTCGCGAAAACCACTTTTTTGGATTCAGGGGACCTCAAAACGTGAAGATCCATCAAAATCTCGACATCGAATTTTTGACATGAATCCAATACTTTCTCTCTCTATATATATATTAACATATATATAGAGGTAAGAGAAAGTAATAAACAAATTAAGGGTCATGTTTTAAAATTGGGCAGCCGAATTAGCTTGGTTCAATTTTTAATTTTTTTTTTTTATGTTATTTAACCCTTTGAATTGAAATTTTAAATTTAATATAACTTTTTACTTTCTCTTACTTCTATATATGTTAATATATATACCTATATATATTAGAGTGGTCGTTAAAAATTAAATTTCTTGCGGCGCCCCCTAAAAAGCTTTCTTTTGATGAAAAAACACTAGGGAAATTATTTATAATTTTTATATGTCAAGACAACACGTGCCTCAAGACGATTTAAATTCATTTTTGGGTATAATCATGTTTTTTGATGATTTTTAATAATAAATACAATTTCATACAAAATATAAACAACCACAGAACCAAAATTCATGAGAATACAATAGTTAATCAAAATAACAATAGATTTTCCAAACAATATGGTCTGTTAATTAAAAAAATCAATGATATTTTAATTAATATTTTTATTTTGTTACAAAATTACTATAAATTTAATTTTAATCTCTAGTTTTCTTCATTCCAATCCTTAAGTAAACTTTCTTTCGTTTTCTTAATGCCTTTGCTTCTGTAATCATCTAAGATTTGAATGAAGAACTTAAATCGTCTTGAGGCACGTGTTGACATAAAAAAATTATAAAAAAATTTTCCTAGTGTTTTTTGATCAAAAGAAAGCTTTTTAGGGGGCGCCGCAAGAAATTTAATTTTTCACGACCATTCTATATATATATATATATATATAAGAGAGAGAGAGAGAGAGAGAGAAAGTATTGGATTCATGTCAAAAATTCGATGTCGAGATTTTGATGGAAATACACGTTTTGAGGTCCCCTGAATCCAAAAAAGTGATTTTCGAAGGTCTGCCTGTGTGTGTATGTATTATTTTAAGCTTGAAGGAATTTTGCTATGAAGGTGAAAATTTATATTTAAGTTAAACACCCCCCCCCCCCCCCCCCGAGAGCCTGAAAATAAGCTTTTAATCAAAATCGGCCAAAGAATACTTTACTGATGTACTTTTTTCAGTTTTTTTCGATTTTCTCAAAATTCGCTCTAAACGATTTTGATTAAAATTCAAAAATCAATTATTTTTTAGATGCTCTTTCAAATGTATATTCTCGTTTTGCTCTCAAAATAGTTTGAAGCACACTTTACTTTTGTACTGGCTATGCTACTGCTGGATATTAACTATGAACTAATCTAGGAGTGAAAAATCTTTTTTAAATTTAAATTGGAATTTAGTGAAAAGGCCGCACACAACATACAGAAAAAAAAAATGTTTATCCGGACTAACTTTGACCAGTCATCTGGATAATCAAATACAATTTTAATAAAAAAATAGAAAATTAGCTATTTAAAAAAATTAAATTTCAAGGGCAGATTCAGAGGATTTTTCATGGGGGGGGAGGGGGGCTGGTCGCTGGTCGCACAACACTCAACTTAAAGTTGCATCCTGTTACCAAAAATATATATACAAATCCAAATTTTAAATATTAATTTTTAAAATTTTATAATAAAAAAATTACATTTAATTTCCAAAAAAAAAATATTTTTCCCAAATCTCGGGGGATGGGGTGGGGGTAATTTCCCCCTTTACCTTATACCTTGTATCCGCCCTTGATATATTAGGATACATTTAGGGATGAAAAATTATTTATAACTAAAAAAAGTGTACTAGGGACCAGCAGTGATTTTTTTTCTTACATCATATTTGATTAAACAAACATCAAATTTTTTTTAATTATTCACAGACTTAATTTAATTGAATTCAAATAATTTGTTATAGGAAAAAATTAGGGTCCGACCGAAACAAGATTTTCAGCCGAAACCGAAACCGAAACCGAATATTCGGCCTCAACCTTAGTTTCGGCCGAAACCGTAACCGAAACCGAAACTTGTATTTCCTATAAAAATTTTTTTTTCATTTTACTTTTTTTTTTTGAATTTTTTTTCCCTCCCGTGAAAATCATTTTACCTTTTGACGTGACAACGTCTTACAAATCATGTGTCTATAGTGGCATGTTAGAGGGGCATGCACGTTTATTGGCTTGAATAACTCCTCTGTCTTAAGAGGTATAATTATGAGAAATATACGGTTAGAAAGAATGAGTTTTCAGCTAAAGATTGCACCATTTATTTTTACTTTCCCTTACCTATGTATATATGTAATATATATATAGAGAGAAAGTATTGGATTCATGTCAAAAATTCGATGTCGAGATTTTGATGGATCTTCACGTTTTGAGGTCCCCTGAATCCAAAAAAGTGGTTTTCGCGACATGGTCTGTCTGTGTGTGGGTGGGTGTGTGGGTGGGTGGGTGGGTGTGTGTGTCTGTGTTCAATTTTAAGCATGAAGGAATTGAGCTACGAGGTTGAAATTCTATATTTAACTTAAACACCCCCCGGGACCGGAAAAATAAGCTTTTTAATCAAAATCGGCCAAAGAGTACTAGTACTTTACTGATGTACTTTTTCAGTTTTTTTCGATTTTCTCAAAATTTGCTCCAACGATTTTTTTTAAAATTCAAAAATCAATTATTTTTTAGATGCTCTTTAAAATGTATATTCTCATTTTGCGATTGAAATCTTCTGAAGACCACTTTACTCTTGTATTTCATAGGGAAGATAGGAGAAATGGTTGCCATGGTAACAAAATATAAATATTTTCCCATACTTATAAATTTTACATCTGAATTCAAATGTTCCGTACTGTCGGGAACTACATATATAGTCGACACAAAAATCTGGTGTGACAAGCACAGTACACAACTTTCGATTACCGAAGGTAAGAGAAAGTTGTGTGCTGTGCGCCAGTCACACCAGATTTTTTTCCTATCATTTTATTTTACCGCGCTACGGTAAATTCTAATTTGAAAGTTTAAACCCCTATAGATTCTGAACGGCTAATCAGATCAGACTAAATGGGATGTCATTTGGTGCAGAAAGAAAACCTCTAATAGAATAAATAAAATCCCGAGTAATTAACACCAAAATTGGTTTTTTCTCGAAAAACCTCATTTTTTAGGCAAAAAAATATCGAAAAATAGCTCTAATTGTGCAACGCATAGCGACTTGACCATAAAAGCTACATTAAATCTAAATATAGTTTTAGAAAGAGTGGTTCAATACCCCCAGGGCTTTTTTTTCTTTTTTTTGATATGACGTCATTTTACCGCATGAGAGCACTCGGCGGGATTTCATTTTTCGAAATTTTAAACCCCTGTAGATTCCGAACGGCTAATCAGATCAGACTAAATGAGATGTCATTTAGAGCAGAAAGATAACCTCTAATAGAATAAATAAAAAAATCCCGAGTAATTAACTCCAAAATTAATTTTTTTCTCGAAAAACCTCATTTTTTAAGCATATGTCGCCCTTAATGGATAAAAAGTTTGGCCACGCCTGTCATATATTGTTTCAATGAAAATGTTTGAACATGTTTATTTATGAAAACAAACTACTAGTAAAAAAAGAAAACAATACTTTCTCTCTTTATATTTCAATATAGGTAAGAGAAAATTTTTTTTTTTTGAAATCAAGCAAAAGACGTTGTCACGTTAAAAAGCCACCGGCTGTGTAGAAGACACAGCTAACACCTAATTTTTACTTTCTCTTACCTCTATATATATGTTAATATATATAGAGAGAGAAAGTATTGGTTTCATGTCAAAAATTCGATATCGAGATTTTGATGGATCTTCACGTTTTGAGGTCCCCTGAATCCAAAAAAGTGGTTTTCGCGACATGGTCTGTCTGTCAGTGTGTGTGTGTGTGTGTCTGTGAACAAAATAACTCAAGAACGAAAAGAGCTAGGAGGTTGAAATTTTATATTTAAGTTAGGCACCCCCATGGGACGTGACACGAAGCTTTTGAACAAAATCGGCCAAAGAGTACTAGTACTTTACTGATGCACTTTTTCAGTTTTTTTCGATTTTCTCTAAATTTGCTCCAACGATTTTTTTTTAAATTCAAAACTCAATTATTTTTTAGATTCTCTTTAAAATGTATATTCTCATTTTGCAATTGAAATCTTCTGAAGACCACTTTACTCTTGTACTCCATAGAAAAGATAGGAGAAATGGATGCCATGGCAACAAAATATAAATATTTTGCCATACTTATAAATTTTACAACTTGAAAATCGAATGTACCGTACTGTCGGAAACTAAATACATGTCGACACAAAAAATCTGGTGAGACAAGCACAGTACACAACTTTCGATTACCGAAGGTAAGAGAAAGTTGTGTGCTGTGCGCCAGTCACACCAGATTTTTTTTTTTAGGGAGACTAAAATTTTTTTCTCCCTCAAGTGCAAATTATTTGACCTTTTTTTTTTTTTTTTTTTGGATGCGAGTCTCATCCCTCATTTTTTCAGACTCTTGTTTCGGCCGGCCGAAAGGTTCGGCCACTTTTTGGCCGAAACCGAAACTACGGCCGAAACCATGATTTTTGGCCGAAACTGGCCGAAACCGTAACCGAAACCGAATATTCGGTCGGTTCCTAAAAAAATTCTCTCTTTTGTTTCTCTTCTCGGCCGCAAGTTAGCGCCACTGTCTTTCAAGTCGACTCCAATTTGTCATGACAAGTAAAATATTAATACTGTCCTAATTATTTTCGTTTTAAATATTATTTTTGCATAAATCAATGAAATTTTATTTGTAAAATTATCCGGAAAATTTTATCATCTCATGGATTAATAAGAATCTGAAAATCAAATTAAATATTTAATGATATTTACATTTTTCTTATTGACATCTTTAAAGGTTATAATTATCTAATTAAAAGTAAGTAAAATTTTATTATTTTCTTATTAATTCTTTATTTAAATAAAATATAAAATCAAATCAATAGATTTATTAATCTTTATAATTATATTGAAATAATTTGGTTCTAAAAAATTAATTTTCTCTTCTCAATTTCTTTATAGGTCATGAGCAATTTGACTTTGAAAAATCAAGATAAATTTCAATTTTATTGCTTTGAAAGAATCCTATTTCATTTGAGATGATTATTTATTAAACCAAAAACTCAGGTTAGTACACTATTTAAAAATATTCTTACCTATTCCTTTTTAGTTCAGAATATTTTGTGTATTATCAAATAAACAAGACATATCAACCCAAATTTTTTAAATTTTAACTAAATGAATGTTTACTTTACTTAATATATTACTCCTATAAAATACTGCTTTGAAACCAAGTTAAAAATCTCATCATCTCGTGCTTTAATATAGAAATTTTGACTGTCAAATCTCATTTGGCTGACTTCACTACCTCACTAATAACTATTTGATTTAACTATTTGATAAATATATTCTACCTTTTCAATATTTAGATTAACAATCAAAATCCTATCCATGGTGTTCATTTATATAAATATATAAGCCTATATATACTTTATATATATATATATATATGATGAAGTTGATCAAGATTATGTTCCTGTCTTTAATGAAAAGAGCCAATATTCTACTTTTGGTTTAATTAATTGCTAAAACACATCAGATTTGACTGATATATATGTATTTTTTGTGACATGCAACTACTTAGATTAGTGATAATAGAATATACTAAAGATCTCAAAATATGGCTAGTCTATTAAAAGCTTCATTATTCAAGCCTCAGGAATAAAGTATGTTATTTTTTAATACTATATAAAATTAGAAAAAAATTGTATTATAATTCTAATACCTATATGTTCTCTCATTTTCAGATTCTTGTCTACTAGGACTCTAATATCTGAAGAGATTGCCTGAATGAGTCCGATTCGCTTATTGTTCCCTGGAATACTATCTGAGAGAAATGGCCGTTGAGCATCGTATGCATTTGCTATCTCTGGTCGCCGAGAAAAGAGGAAGGAATATAAGAAAAGGAATCGAAAGCCTACTCAACTCAGTGACTACTTCACCAATAAGTAAGGAAACAACTCAAGATAAATTAGAAAAGAAAACCTTATATCCATTTAATTGATTTGATAGATAGTTCAAGCCCTATTCATTATCACACTATTTTTTAATAAATATTAGAGTGAGGTGGATAGCTGAGTAGATCTTCTAGTAAGGAAGAAAGAAAAGGGCGATTGCAGCTAAGTTTATTTAGTTTTTTAATCACTTCAAGCCACGTTTTGGTCAGATATTCGACCATCCTCAGGACTGAAGTGCGTCAACAAAATTCCTCAAAATGTCGAATGGCACTTGAGCAATTTTAGTCGTATATCTGGCCTAAACGTCGTCTTGAATTGATTAATAAACGAAATAAACTTAGCTGCAATAGCGTCTTTTGTTAGAAAAATTTTCTGAGTGAGGTCTTTTTTTTAATAAGGACTAGTTAATATTATTTTGACACTTATTTTTTTACAACCAAAGACATTAGCTTACAAAATCGTATCCATTTATCCTATCCATTTATATAAATATATAAGCCTATATATACTTTATATATATATATATATATGTTGAAGTTGATCAAGTTTATGTTCCTGCCTTTAATGAAAAGAGCCAATATTCTACTTTTGGTTTAATTAATTACCAAAACACATCAGATTTGACTGATATATATGTATTTTTTGTGACATGTAACTACTTAGATTAGTGATAATGGAATATACTAAAGATCTCAAAATATGGCTAGTCTATTAAAAGCTTCATTATTCAAGCCTCAGGTTATTTTTTAATACTATATAATAATAGAAAAAGTAGCTCTGGGGCTCACCTCTTGTGGGTACATGGATGGCATCGACGATCTGCCCGAGCTGGGACAGGCAGTCCTTTTCTCTATATGTCTGGGGATAGAAGAATATAATAATAGAAAAAAATTATATTATAATTCTAATACTTAGATTTTCTCTCATTTTCAGATTCTTGTCTACTAGGACTCTGATATCTGAAGAGATTGCCTGAATGAGTCCGATTCGCTAATTGTTCCCTGGAATACTATCTGAGAGAAATGGACGTTGATGATCTGGTCTTGGTCGCCGGGAAAAGAGGAAGGAATATAAGAAAAGGAATCGAAAGCCTACTCAACTCAGTGACTACTTCATCAATAAGTAAGGAAACAACTCAAGATAAATTAGAAAAGAAAACCTTATATCCATTTAATTGATTTGATAGATAGTTCAAGCCCTATTCATTATCACACTATTTTTTTCACTATCATTAGAGCAGCGTTTTCCAAACTGTGAGGCGCGCCTCCCTAGGGAGGCGCTGACTATTCTTAGGGGAGGCGCAAATATTAGCCATAGCGAGCAATTTTCTAAAGTATTCTTAAAATCTTCTTTTTTTTAAACATTCACACTTTTTTCTCATTCACACAGTCTTTTCGGCAACTTAGGCCATTTAAGACTTTAAACGATACCCCTTATTGATTAATGTATATATTGGGGGTCCAGGCATTCTTATTTAAGCCATTTGATATCCAAATGCTAAAGTCTTATAGATAAAATAATAAATAATATAATTGTTTGTATTAATACATTTTTTTTGCAATAAAAATTTTTGTTAAATTGTTACTGGCGACCGTTGGCACTAGTTGAAACATATTTAAATAGGTAATATAAATTAAACACAAGGTTATTTGTTTCAATTTATTTTATTGACTTAATACGCATTTCGACACCATGTGTGTCATCTTCAGAAGTTTACAAATGACTTTGAGTCATGTCATAAAATAAATTGAAACAAATAACCTTGTGTATAATTTATATTACCTACCTATATAAAAATTTTTGTATTTGCATTATTTTATAATATGGGGGGGGGGGGGGAGGCATTATACAATTAAATATTTTTAAGGGAGGCGCGATAACATAAAGTTTGGAAACCACTGCATTAGAGCAATAATTAAATATTAGAGTGAGGTCGATAGCCGAGTAGATCTTGTTGTAAGGAAGAAAGAAAAGGGCGATTGCTGCCAGTGTATTTCGTTTATTAATAAATTCAAGCCGACGTTTCGGTCAGATAGCTTAACATCCTCAGGACTGAAGTGTGTCAACAAAATTCCTCAAAATGTCGAATGGCACTTGACCAATTTTGTTGACACGCTTCAGCCCTGAGGATGGATGGTCGAGTATCTGACCGAAACGTCGGCTTGAATTGATTAATAAACGTATAGGGCTTCCTTACTACAATAATTAAATACAAGTCTTTTGTTAGAAAATTTTTCTCAGTAAGGTCTTTTTTTTTAATAAGGACTAGTTAATATTATTTTGACACTTATTTTTTGGCAACCAAAAGCATTAGCTTACCTTTATTTAATTTTTATTAAAGACAGTTAGTAGCTTTAAGATGTTGGAAATATTTGTTAAATTTAAATAAATGGATGGAATTTTGCTAGAATTTTTTCTAATTTACTAACTCGATTTTCTAATTTAGTCATCTTAAAATAAAAGTTAGAAAATTAGTATTTTAATCTATATGATTGAAATTTATTTTGAATTCAGGATGTTACAAAATTGTTATAAGAATAATTTAAAATTTGACTGAAATGGCATTTATTAACTTCTTTTTTTTAATGTTACGTCAAATGCAAAGAAAAGTCATTCTGCCTTATTCTTTGAGAAAATATAATTTTAAATTCTATTCAATTTTCAACTTTTGTTCTAAAAATAATATAAATTAGTACCTTAAACCACAAGTAATAAATTTAATTTCTTAAATTTATTACTTGGCCCACTTTATTAAAAGTACAATTAAAATTTTCATGTTATTAATTTTGAATTATATTCTTTTTTAGATGATTAATTTCACGTTCGACTCCGAGAGCATCTTACCAAATTATAGACTTACTTATGCTGATATCTGAAAGAAGATCTGCTACAACCTGGAAGCCTTCAATGCCAGGTAAGAAATATTCTTGCCTAATCAATTTTTACTTTCTCTTATGCCCTCTTGCCATTTCAAGATATTTTGTATCTGATATGCTATGAAATATCAAACAAACAAAACTTTGCAGCCAAAATTTTTTTTTATATTTTATATTAATTCTTTTCTGATACTAAATGATTTGAGGAGATGTGAAAAGCATCACCATTTCAAGCCCTATTACACCCAAATCTCGGCTGATAATTTAAAAATTTGCTTTGATTAAAGAAAGATTCTTGAATGATTTCGGAGATGTTTTTAAATCTCTTTTTAGTAAGCCTAGAATTCATTCGGCTGCCCAATTTCAAAACATAGCAAAGGACAAATTTTTCAATATCGATTTTTTAGTATTTCTAGTTCCAAGTCTTGTGAACATAATTTAATCCAAATTTCTCAAAAATTTGATTTTCTCTTATAGATATCAATTTCGATAAACCTAGTAAGTGCATTTTTTTTAATTTGACAATTTTAAAACAAATTAAGGCTCATGTTTTAAAATTGGGCAGCCGAATTAGTTAAGAAGTTCAATTTTAAATTTTTTTTTTTCCATGTTATTTATCCCTTTGAATTGAAATTTTAAATTTAATATAACTTTTTTTCTTATTTTCAGATAATTTCCTGCTCGAGAAAGCTCTCTGAAAAGATCACCTGAATTTTATTTATTTACTAGTGAGCTGTCAGCTATTAAAGATCTTGAAGAGATCATAAAAAGCCAGTGACCAAATTCGATTTTGAAGACCTGACAAGATTCAAAAGCAGTGACGAACGTTTGTTCATTAATCTGAAAAAGTATGGCCTCTGTTGTCAGAGAGCATGGCGCAAGAAAATATATTTTTGAATAACTGCTCAATTAGTACTACACTCCCCCAAACAAGTGGAGCACTTTGTCTTCGTTCTTAAAAGAACCTCCAGGACTTTACTCTTACCTCTATAATGATACTGTAAATTTAGTGGTAAACATTATAATATCAAGTATCTTGAGAATATACATTTCAAGGTAAATTTAACAAAAAGTGATTTCACATGGTCTGTTGTTGTGTGTGTGTGTCTGATAAACAATTAAAATCTCAGTAAAACAAAAAGAGCAAAAAGGTTGAAATTTTTTATATTAAGCCAAATTTTTAATATTATAAGGACGTCGGCCAAAATAAATGTTTCCTTTTCCGTATTTCTCTGTTCTATTTATTGGAAATTCGATACAAACAAATTTGTAAATAATCATCCTCAGTACAACTCATATATCGAGATTAAGTTACGATTTGCCTGCAAAAATAGTAAAATAAACATATTTTTCTTATTTGTATTTAAATTGTATAATTTGATAAAAATGTTATTAATTTGTGTAAATTATATATAAATGTATGTTCCATCCATATTAAATGTTGAATAAATTACAGTTTCATTAGAATAGATTAGAACAGGTCTTCTTAAAGAAGAAGCAAAGTGCCTCCTACTGATTATATACATTGACCTTGTCTTAGGATGATTCTATACTTGGACTCATTGGAGTCGAGGTATTTTTACTTCTCTTACCTCTAAATATACGGATAATATATAGCGAGAGAAAGTATTAGTTCATTTCAAAGATTTTGACCGTGTCCCTTAAACCAAAAAGTGATTATCCTTACATGGCCTGTCTGTGTGTCTGTGTGTCTGTGAACAAAAAAATCTCAAGAACGAAAAGATCTAGTAGGTTGAAATTTTATATTTAAGTTAGGCAAAAACCACATCATGGGGGAATGTAAGGAAAGAGTTAGGTCTGCCCTGCACCGCGGGAATAAGGCGAGGATAGAAGAAAATAATAATAGAAAAAAATTATATTATAATTCTAATAGATAAATTTTCTCTTATTTTCAGATTCTTGTCTACTTGGACTCTGATTTCTGAAGGGATTGCCTGCATGAGTCCGATTCGCTAATTGTTTCCTGGAATACTATCATCGTATGCATTTGCTATCTCTGGTCTTGGTCACAGGGAAAAGAAGAAGGAATATAAGAAAAGCAACTGAAAGCCTACTCTACTCGAACTCCGTGACTACTTCAATAAGTAAGGAAACAACTCAAGATAAATTTGAAAAAAAAACAGCAAGTTCATACTTACATCCATTTAATTGATTTGATAGATAGTTCAAGCCCTAATCATTATCACGTTATTTTTCACTATCATTAGAACAATAATTATATATTAGAGTGAGGTGGATAACTGAGTAGATCTTGTTGTAAGTAAGAAGAGAAAAGCAGCTAAGTTTATTTCGTTTATTACGTCACGTTTCGGTCAGATATACGACCATCCTCAGGGCTGAAGCGTGTCAACAAAATTCCTCAAAATGTCGAATGGCACTTAGACAATTTTGTTGACACGCTTCAGCCCTGAGGATGGTCGTATATCTGAACGAAATATCGGCTTAATAAACGAAATAAACTTAGCTGCAATCGCTCTTTTCTTTCTTTCTTACTACAATAAGTACCCTTTGGCCGATTTTGATTAAAAGCTTATGTTCACGCTCTAGGGGGGTGCCTAACTTAAATATAAAAATTTCAACCTCCTAGCTCAATTCCTTCATGCTTAAAATTGAACATACAGACTGACCACCTTTTTGCACTAAAAACGTGTATATTCGTCAAAATATCGTCATCGAATTTTTGACATGAAACAAATACTTCTCTCTCTCTATATATATATAAATATAGGGACTCTGTTATGCAATGGTGTGTCAAAGACCAAACATCGAGTTTTGAGAAAATCAACAATAAAGTTTTTTGTTTTCATTGGATTATATATAATTTTCTTGTCAATTGTGCAAGTAACATTAAATATAAATTTTTTTTTAGGACATATTTCATAAAAAATACTATTAATTAAAGCATTTGAAACAATATTCCGTGCTTAACTCAATTTTGAATTTTTTTTGGTCTTTGACACACCATTGCATAACAGGGTCCATATATGAATATTAACATATACATATAGGTAAGAGAAAGTTAAAAATTGCATATATATATATATATATATATATATATTAATATATTTCATTTTTTTAAATTTTTTATGCGACGCACTTTTTCAAACAAAAATATAGATATTGGCTATATTCCCGTATATATGTAAAGTATATAGATTTAAAAAATTTCGGGGGTGGGGGGGGGGCGGAGGATATTGCATTATAAAGCTCTCAGTAAGACTATAAATCGGCCTAAATAGATACTACCGGGAGGAAGATTTTTAATATGAAATTATTTATGGTCATTTATTTTGAAATATTTTCTTTATTAATTGAAAACAACTAAAACCCACCATTATATTCTAATTATATGAAATCTAATTTTTTTCAGACCGCTTTGAGAATCTTTGGCTTCTTAAAAGAGGAATAGAATAATCTTATGCCAGAAACTTCAGTAGCCGAAAAAATCTTTTGGAGCAGCCGGACTCAGCTAGTCATCAATTCACCAATTGCCAGGGAAAGTGAACAAGGTAATATTGATAAATCACTAATATCCATTTGTTGTAAACATTTTTTAACTTAAATTAAAAACTCGTGAAGAATTATTATTAACAAGATTATGAAAAAGTTGCAACTACAGAATATTTTTGCAAAAAATATTTGCAAAATATTAATTAATAAACTACTAAAAGTTAAAATGATAAATTAAATAAATATTTCTTAAAGACCAAAATTGCAGGAATCCTCAATCACTATAAACAATTTTTATTATTTTAATTATTTGCTTTTAGGGTTGTTCAAAATTTCTTAAATTCAATAAGTTCACATTCTAAATTTTCTAGTGAAAATCTAAATATATATAGTTGATAGTTATTTAAATTGAAAGTAGGAAAAGGATTAGGATTAGAAATAAAACAAAATAATATGAATAGTTAAAATTTATTTATTTATATATATATAGTCATAAAATAATATATAATATTTAAAACATGCTGCGAAGGAATAATTAATCTCCATATGAACTAAAGATTCATTTAAAAAATACTTTATAGGAAAATTATTTTGACAGATAATATTTATTTGTTTTCTTTTGTTTTTAGAGATGAAATTATTGAAGGACTTAGCATTGGAGCTCAGAGAGAAATATCCATCATAAGAACAAATGAAACGAAAATAAAACCTACGATCTCATTTTAAGAAGAATCTTTGGAGGCCATAGAAAGTAAGAATTAAAATCAAGGTATGCGCCAACATTGCATTCTCTCTAAATAAAGTATTTATTTCTAAATAAGTCTGATAAATTTTTATTCCCTTAGAATTTATTTACATATAGAT